>JABFFI010000097.1:0-108676 GCA_013623725.1 Fusarium robinianum | reverse complement strand
CCCTTGGTCACATTTATTCCTTGTCCTCGGGAGAATGCCAGCAGCGGCAAAGCAAGGGAATCCATCATCCCTCCTCTCTTTTCGTCCCAACTCCTCGCTCCGAGGAATTGTCTGTTTTCTTCCCCCACCCACAACCTGCCCACGGGATCTACACTGCAGGGCTCTAATCCCCCACCCCGTAGCATCTCTCAGCCTAATCGAGCTCTTTGGGCGTCGGTACCGCAACAGGCAGAGCAATGTAGGTAGAAACGCCAGACAGTAGTGTGACGTGTGTGCTCTCGATAAGTTCCAACTCGACGCCTGACGACAAGGGGAACCACCATCACCCACCCCCCTCCTTCTCAAGCCCTCTCTCTCAACTCATCTAAGCCCGGGCAATACACGTAACGGTTCCATGACAGTCTGCCAACTCCCACCTCAGCCCCAAGCCTCCCGCAAGCCAAAGGGGTGTGTGTGTGTGCGTCTTCGCCATCATCCCGCATCAGCCCAATCCTTCCCTATCCCATCCCTTCCCTCTCAAGCTTTCAGCTTTCTGCCGGCTTCAGTTCTGAATTGGCCTACCACGATCCGCGCCGCATCCCCCGCCCCCGCAAAAGCCCACCTCTTTGCTTCTTTAGCTCGTACATTCCAACCTATCCCTCTTTTCTTTAGCTTGCCCCCCCAGTTTCGCTGAATGATCCTCGACTTGTGCAGCAGCGTCCCCTTGGCGAAGCAAGCCACAGTCCATGCATATTTTCGTGCCAGATTGTTTTCGCAGCAGTTTGACGAGGATGAGGGATGAGAGATGAGAAACGGGGGACGAGGATCGAGGGTCGAGAGTCGAGGGTGTTTGAACGGCCCGGATGAGGGAAAAACGCCGAGCATCCTCCCTCCAGGGTTCTGGTCCCGAGTTACAACCAAACTTGCTTTCTTGCCCCCCCCCGAATACCTTGCGCCAACTGTTCCTGTACGAGGAGACTCGAGGTAACTTCCCTACCGCTCATCCGTACCGTTGCTGCATGCCCCCTCGCTTGCGCTTATCGTCCCTCAACCTTGACAACTCGCCAGCTTGGCACCTCTAGCTCGACGCTGTGGCACTGATCATGGGATACCAACTTTCAGTCGCTGGGGGCACTCTCTGATCAATGTAGCTTGCATTCACATGTTTGAAACACAGACAAGGTTCTTTTGGGCTATCCGTTTTTGATTTGGTGACTTGCATCAGCCCTTCTCTGAAGCCTGCTTCTGTTTGAGCGGCCGGGCTCTCTCGTAGCTAGGTACAATGAATGGCCTTTCCCATTCCTTACTATGTACGTTACACATGGGGGTCATAAACCTCCTCCTCAACATGTGTTGTCTCGTGTGCCTATCCCAGACACACCTACCCCGGATTTTTCTGTAGCCTTCATTTCCCATGTGTCCCGTTGGTCCCTTTCCTTGCTAAAACTGGGAAGAATCCTTTGCCTTCCCTTCAACGCTGGTGGGGTATAATGTTTTCAAAAATCAGATCGCCTCATATCTCATGTCGATGATGGTGGTGGTTGAATGACAAAGCAAATACGCAACAAGAATGCGGATGGTTGGATGGTTGCGAGTGTGAGATATTATCGTCGAGTAGGTAGGTATAAAGAGAAAATATTCAGCGGCCTTGCGCTAGAGTTGTTACCGGCTCATGTCGTCGGATTGCCTGCTTGACGACGACGTTGAGACGCTGAGTCGGTGAGCATCGAGAGGCTCGAGGTCCTCGTACTCGATCGGGGGCTCCAGGGCAGGGTAGCCTGGAGGGCTGGGGGGCACGTCTTGGTAGACGGGCGGGGCTTCGTTGTCCCAGCTGACGCCCATGCCGGCGTGGTCCGTCATGACAACACCGTAGTGCATCCGCAGGATGCGCCCGGTGCCGGTCTGCGTCGCGAGCTGTGGCTTGCCCTCGGGCGCGTACTCTCGGGACACGACGAGCTCGATGAGCAGCGAGTGGGTCACCTCGACGCCGTCCTTGGTCTTGGTATCGCAGGCGTACTTGAGCTCCTTGGTGTGGGACTTGTACTGGTTGGCAAAGTATTCAAACTCCATCTCGACTTTGCCGTCGCTGCCGCTAAAGTCCGACTTCCACCCTTCGTGGAGGTGCTTCTCGCCCAGGAGACGGATCTCGTTCCGGGCCACGCCCTTGTTCTCCGTCTCCGACCCGGCGCCGGGGGCATGTCGTTCGCAGGGCGGGGCGACAGTCTTGATGGTCTCCTCGAGCCTCCAGGTGACCTTCTTTAGTCGCCAGAAGTCGATTGTCTTGGACTTGTCGTTGCGGCTCATCAGGCCGTCCAGTCGCAGTGAGACTTTGTTGGAACCGGTGGGGTGGATGATGTTCTGGTAATGGGCGCTGGCCTTGATGTTGGTGGGAGGGAAGACACGGACCGAGTGGTGGGGGAGGTCGTGCTCAGGTAGGGAACGCTTCACCATCAGCGTCCGCTCGAATCGCACAGGGGCGCAAGAGCCTGTGGTCGAGTTGGGGCTGCGGGTGACGTAGGCGTCCGAGTTGAATTCGTATGAGATGCTGGTCAGGGGAGTCTCCATGGTTGCGGGGAGGTGACCGCTCAGGAGGATGGAGAAGGGGAAGGCATGTCGACCTCGTCGCACGGCAGTGGGTTGCGAGAGGAACCGCCAGCTCTGGAGCTCGGTGTACTGGTGCTGGCAGTCGGTGCAGTGACTCTGGAAGGGTCGCTTCTGGTAGACGTGGAGCTTGAGGGAGGCGGCGAAGCTGCCAATCTCGACATAGTCCTCACGGACATCGAGGAACATCTGGCCGGTGATGAGGGCACCAGTGCTCTCCTCAGCGGTGCCATGAAAGACAACGGGAGGACTCTCGATGCTCCAGTCCAATGACACAGACGTGGGCTGGTCCTTGTAAGACTTGCCAAATGGCAGCGAAATGCGGTGGTGCTTCTTCACAGCGTCCGCGAGGTCGGGCATTCTGACGGCGGTGACATGAGGTTGATCCTCGCCATCTGAAGTGTAGGGGCTGTTTGAGCGCGATCGAGCAACCTTCTTGATCTGCGCAATGTTGCCAGAGGAAGTGCGGAGGAAATTGGCCACGCGGTGGGGCATGGCTATATACTAGGCGACCTTGTAAACAGGCCGCAAGTTGTCGGGCGAGTGGGTGTGGTTGGTCCTTTGGTGGTGTTGGTTATATGGATGTTCCTGGGATCAGACCCGTGGAAGTCGGCAGAAGGAAGCTGGGATTGGCGGGGTTTTTAATAAAAAATGCCTGTAGATGCTGCAATTCCTACAATGCCGTTCGATTGTAAGTTGATGTGTGTCGGATGGTGTTAAAACGTCGCAACGCCGGGAGATGGCCAGGGGTAGCGAGACTGTTTCGTTGCGCTATGCTGATCTGATGTGGTCTGCTGACTGCCCGGAGTTGCAGCAAAATGCAGGCGGCGCCAACAATAAAACTGCTATGACGATGGATGGCGTTGCCGGTAGCTTGCCAGGTAGGTGTGGTGGTTGCAAGGGTGTATTCGCCCGGGTTTAACTGCAAGTTCGGAGTGCCGATAGCGGGGCGATCCTTGGATTCCTTTTTCCAAGGGTCTGCAGTGGCGGGTAAGAAGAGTTTTGTTTGGAGAGTGGGAGGAAGCCTTTGGCGGGAACGAGTGAATGCGGACAACTGGTTAATCTAGAGGAACCCTCTCGACCCTTGATGTCCGTATGGAAGAAGTCAATTGCTTTATTGCCTTCGATGTGTTCGGCCTTGTTCTCGTCCAAGCTTCGAATAGCGTGTAAGTGACGACGACGGTTGCGCGTGTAAGCGGGAAGCGTTGGGGTTTGAGATGTTGGTGTAAGTCGTTGTGTGAGAGAGGCTTGGTGCTTTGTTGATGAACCCCCGAGTGAGAATGAGGTTTTGGGAATTTGTTGATCAAGGTGTGATTAGATCAGAACCATGAAAGAGGAATGGAAGAGAAGACCCCTAAATAGGAGTGATCGAGGACATCACCAAGACTAAATATTTCTTGTCAAGCCCTGCGACTTGCGGCGAGCCTCCTGCACCAGCGGGGGGGAAACGATGTGTCATAGCAAAAGACGCCCTGCTATGGCGAGCTTGTTCAGTGGCGCTTTGGTAGACAGGCACTGACAGGCGGCTCCCGCCTGACTCTTGTCGTGGATGCCCCTGGGCCTCCCCTGGGCGTGTGGGTTGTGGTTTTGTCGGGTCGTTGTGCATCGGCTGCGGTTCTGAGCGGGAGGGTGTGAGATGCGGAGCGCCGGGGGGCGTGTGACGACCCTCGTCCACCGTAAACGACACGGGGCACAGTCCACGCGCGGTTGAGGCACAGTACGCCGAGAATGGCACAAGGCAGAGCGGTTGGCTGATGAGGAGGGTGACGCCGTCCACCGGCCTTACGGTGCGGTGCCAAGTTCGGACTGTGGGCCTATGCTGATCTTGGCTTGGGTGACCGTCTTAGATGGAGACTTTGTACAGTGCGAAGGGAATAAGAACAGCTACCCTTGCACACGACGGACCAGCTGCCCAGTGGGCCCCGTCGAGGAGGGATATGGATCTTGCGCAGAGCGATCGTGGATCGTAGGACCAGGTTAATTCCCGTGGGCGGAGGGTAGGTGGAGGATGACTCGGTCCTCACCATTTCCCACGGACACAACGACGGACCTTGAGGGAGAGGGAGAGAGAGGGAGAGAGAAACGAACCGATGCTGGCCGGCAATTAATGAGACTGTGAAACCGCATGGTTCGTTGTGTGACTCGAGACGCCGGCTAGTGATGCTGAATCAACTGCTGATCAGAAAGATATGAGATCTTGTTCGACGTAGTATTTGCTCTGGCCTAGTCAATGAGCAAGTACTGAGCAGGTTTGGAGGCGTCCAGAGAACCATGGCAGAATTGGGTAGTTCTGCGACATGGCATTTCGTCTAGATGGTCCCATGATTCTCGCTTGGCTTCGTTTGCCTGTTGTTGGCATAGAACGGAAGCTTCCCCAGGTTGATTCATCAGCAATTCATCCATTCATCCAGCCAGCTAGGGGCCATATTCCCGAAACCCCTTTCTGCTGTAGGCAGAATGGTTCCTAGACTTCTGGCTATACTGAATCCAGTCAATAGCAGGAAAGGCTTCATCAACTTGGAGTTCGGCACAGTTTACCCAGGACCGGGCCGGTGACTCGGAGCACAGTTGGTTCGGCCTCGGGAGCTAGAACGGAAACAACCAACCTCGCCTCATGATGTGATGCGGCAGCTGACGCCTCTGGCGCGGTAAAACAAAAACCCAGAGGTGAGCAAGAGCCAACCAAGCAGCGGATTCTGTGCTTGTCCAAGACGAGGATGCTCACTAGCAGAGCCCCCCCTGTCCTGCCTGAAAGGGTGTGGGCGGTGGTTGAGTTGCTTGCTTCTTTGTGATTCCGATTCCACTGAGAATGCCAGAGGACCGTCCGCGGAAAAGGTATGGGCGCCACCAAAGCAAGACTCCAGGCGGTCCATCGCCCGCAGCTGCAGCATCTTCCAGGGAGGTACGCCACGGGAACGCCAGCTCCAGCGGACATTCGGGGTTTCGGGGGTGGGGACCGATGATCCAGGCCAACTTACTTCGTACTACCAGCCTCTCATCAGCACGACAGAGGCACCAAACAGAGGCCATCCATCACTGCAGCGCATCACAGGATTGTGCAATTCCACCTAGGACCCCTATGCAGTCCTCGAGGCCGCTGACTTTACTGGCGGTGTAAGCCCTACCAGAGCCCTGTCGGGGGGTCATCAGTCTCTCCAGGCAGTCTCGTCTATCACAGTCAGAGAACCCCTGTGGCTTCGGTGGGCTGCCGAGCGAGAAGAGACAACTGGAACCACACTGGCCAACCTGCTCAGCTCCTGGCTCCCGAACAGGCAATGAAGGAGAGCAACGGCAGACAGGCATCCGAGTACGTACCGGCGTCGTGCGGAAGCGGACGTGGAATGGAATGACGGCCCTGGGCCCGAATCTCGGCCGATGGTCGCCGGTTTCTCCACCGAAGGAAGAAAGCACTGGCAGTCGCTCCTTGTTCCCAAAGAGCGCGGTCGGACATGGCCGGTTGCGACGACGGGATGAAGAACTTGGTGAGTCTGCGGCTACCTCTGACCCCCGGCCGGCCTGGGAAGACGTCTTGCACATCAAGGGTCCGGTACGTACATACTCGATCCAACGGCGTAATTTGTCCATTTCCCGATTGCCAGTTGTCGCAGCAGACTGCGTCTGTGTTAGATGGCGGGCGACAGGGTACTGGCCTGTTGGTGGGAGCTTGGGAACTTGAAAGCAGACGACTTACATATTGTTGAGGGCCATCCGGCAGCGATTCTTGACAGGCAGTTGAAGCATTCCGTAGAATGCCGTGACTGCATAGAGGCGCAGAGAAGGCTGCGAGCTAGACTGCTAGAGGTAGAGGCCATCGGGACTTGACAAACAGCTTGCATCTTGTCTGGGGAGGGGGCGGCCCGTTTGCAAGGCTCGTGTGGTTTGAGGGCATCCCAAGTCTGGTTGTTGGCGCATAATGGGCGTTGCCAAGAGCAGTTCAGACGGACACAAGCAGCCGTCTGAAAAGGAAAACCAGCACATAACCGAACGCAAGATCCCGCAAGATTGGGTTAGATGCCGAGTCTTCTCCCTTGCCAGAACTGTCTCGGTGGCTGTTTGATTCCCTCCGACTTGGCATCTTGTCATGTGAGTGGGCGCAACTCCCCGTCTCCTTGCCAACTAACCCATGAAGTTTCCCACAAGTCGTGAACAGGAAAAGAATCGCGATTGCAGATCATCACGCTCATGCAAGTCTTGGCCTGTCACCTTCTGCCGTCTCGTGAACTCACAGCTCCTCAATTCTTTGCCGCGTTGCCGTCTGATGCTCTGTGGTTCCCTGTAATGCTCATCCATAATACTCTTCTCCGGTTCCGGCCCCGCTAAACAAGGTCGAGGAAAGAAAAAAAAGACGATTCATCGAAGAAGGGATAAAAAAAACAAGACCAGCTCTCAACCCGAACAGCTCCACTGCATTAAACAAGGGGATGAATGAGAAACGGTGCGCGCCCTCTCTTCACATCGAGCTCGAGGACTCTCGAGATGCTGGTCACCTGCTGAGTGAGAGCCCCGTGCACACCGTGCAATCCACTCAGTGCGGTGTCCTACCCTGCGAAAAGTGGGCAGCAACGTCCGGAGCGGGTAATTTGCGGGCCCTTGTCAAAGCACGGCAGGATCTGAAAATTTTTCCTCAGCGTGACGGTGGGAATGTGGGAAGAAGACGGAGCTGGGTCACCGTCCAGCACGCACACGCTGTGTCGTTCCTGACCTACCGACGAGAGTTCGTTTGTGTGTTGTTCGCACTGTACCTAGGATGGCGCACGAAGACGCCTTTGCTGTTCGCTTCTTGCTCTTTCAGGCGGACCTTCCCTCACCTCGGTAGCTGGGTGGCTACTGCCACCTCCCTGACCTTGTTTCCTTGTTGGTTCCAATTCTGGCAAGTTCGACCCAGACCATCATCGAACGGTTCCACGACCGGTTCCATCACGAAAGCATCCTGGGAAAATCTCTGAATAGCACTAACACGATTGCGGTGATGTTTGTTTCTCCTTTGGCCTTCGATTTTGAGCTTCGAACGTGGGCGGCTCTATTACTGAACCCGAACTAGCACCCCCAAGGTCAAAGATTTTCTTCGCCCTCCTTGACAGACAGATCCAGCTTGATTGGATTCCAACCCACGTGGATCTTGCAACCACGCCCCTCGTTCTCTCGATACTCACTAGCTCTACACACGGCGTGAACCCTTTGCGATCAGAGCATCGTGAAAAGCGTGTGTTTCGTGCTTCAAGGTTTGCGACTGGTCAAGGAGTAATTATCGTGAGACAGTTCCGCGATGGTACCTGTTGCCAACCAACGAGCCACGAGCGTGTGGACTTGGAATGGAGCATTCCTCTATGTCTTCTTGGCTTCATCACTCCGCACGTGTTTCCTGTCGTCTACTCGTGGATAGGTGGATGTATGGTAATATTGCCTCCCTCCGTCTGAGGGTACTCACAAGGCGACACGGCGTCTTACACCCGGCGAGCTCGAGTCGTGTATGCATGTCATCCACACCACGCATCCATCCTCCCACTGTCCTCTCAAAGTCAGTCTTGAGCGTCAACGGCAACTCTGGTCTCACCTTGGGCAACCAACCCCAAGATACTGAGATCCCAAGGCAACCCACATCAAGTGCCCAAAACACCATCTCGATGATGTAGATCCATCCCCGATCTCTCGGGCTTCGTCACGTTGTCATCAGGATGAAGCTTAAACTTCTTCTCCTTCTTCTTCTTCCTCCACCACACCCCACGAACCCATATATACGGAATGGGGTCGAAGGAGTCTAGGCGCAGGAAGAAGAAACTCCATATTGCTTCTCAGGTGCGGGTAGTCCCATCCCCCCCTTCCGAAGAAGCACCACCAGAAAAGAAGCATCTCCGCCTTCGATGTCGAACATCGACTGATTCGACTCCATCTCTGACTCTTCCACCCCTTTCGGGGGCTTCATTGCGGTTGAAAGTGGATCTTGACCACCATCCTCTTTTTTTTTTGCGTCTTCTATTCAACTTCTTTCGCCACGCAAAGACACAAAGTTCCCACCCACGCACGCAACACCTCATACCCACTCTCAACCCATCCAAACATCCCAAGCCGTTCCGCATGGACAGTTCGTGTCGGCCAACAGCCAAGATGGCCGCCACCATGTACGGCGCACGCCATGCCCGAAGCCTCCTTCGGCAGAGACCGAACCAAAACGAGCCTCATCTGGCACCTGCAGCGGCTTTTGGCCAGAACATCCTGCGAATCTTCAAGGGAGCCTGGTCCTTTCGCCAGGGTCGACTACGTAACACAATGCCTCTTGTGCCTGAAGATCGCACCTCGCGGACCACACAGTGCCGTCGCTGTTACCTAACGGGGTGGCCAGTTCATCGATCACCCACCCACTGTCTTCCAATGGCCTCGTACCGATCCGCCCAGCAACCCTTGGACCATGGCCGTGGGCGAATCTGGCTACCAATGCTAGACCGAGAGTCTGCCCTTCATACCTTGAGCGACAGGTACGACTGCCGAGCCACATCACATCTCGGCGTGCGGAAACACCCTCAGGCGTTTGAGTCTCAGCCCTGTCTGTACCTGGTCGGGCGCCGTCTTGGGAAACCACATCTAACAATGGCTCAATCACAGAGCAAATCTGCGCAACGTGCTCTCAGGGCTCAGCTTCTAGATTCCTACCAGTTCTAGGCATCGACCCCACCTATATGGCTCATCCCGCGTGGGATCGATAGACTGATGCCAATGCACACCCAATATGCCGTTGTTGTCGTTGTCGTTGTTGGTTGCTTTCGCCATCACTTACACCACCGTCAGTTCAATGCCGTCCCATAGCACAGAACACGCTCTCTCTCGTCTCCCACGCCCCTGATGCGCTGGCTTGGCGACCTTGAATTTCAACATCCCAAAAAACTGCCGCTAGTTTACCTGCTAGAACACTTGGCCTGCACGGGCGTCCCTCTAGCCGCAAGCCATCGGCTTCTGATCATCTTGGCCGTGAACCGGACGTGGGTCCTGCCTCAACTCTCTCCCACCTTCAGAGAGAGCCGCAATCCAAAACTGGTGCGCGGGCCACTCTTACGCTATTATTATAGCATGGGATCCTCCTCGAGGCCAGGCTTTATCAATCATGGGACAGGCTGAGACTTTACAGTGGACTCCCGCCTTCGTTCCGCTCACGACAATCTCACGGATCGGCTCAATCTCCAATATTTCCCGTCTTCAAGCGAACAATGCCGATGTAGGAAGTGTTTTGAAAGGAAATTCACCCCGGCCTCATTAATTATGAGACAAGCCCAGTCGAGGCGGTCTGTGAGAATGAAAGGGGTCGATGAGAGAGACCAAAACAACACCCTGGTATGTATTTCGCTGGGCTGAATTTGAGTCCAGCGTCGATGGTGTTGGGCTCCAAGAGCTTCATGGTTTCCAAGGGCTAGCTGCAAGGTCTCTTGACCTGTGTAAACATATTCCCGGATCGAGACAGGATCAAGAATAAACCTGGACTCCAACTCGACAGACAACACAGTCGATGAGGCTCAAAACAACACAAACTCTCCCTGCCAAGTCCTGACCTTCATGGTCACGGTCTTGTTAGGCATCATCATTAAGATGGCCGGGCCTACACGCATACATAGCGGGAGTCCGTCGCACCCCCAATCGCCCAGAAATATGCACTACGGGACAAGCCGCCGAAACCGACTCGGGACACGGCGCCGCGTTGACTCTCCCGATTTAATCAAGCTCGGAACCGAAACATCGTCGTGCTTTTTTCTTCTTCAGGTGTGCGGTCTCATTTCTGTTGCCAAAACGGCGACCAGAGCCAGCCAGGTCCCTCACAACGGACACGAACCCCCACCACCCACCCGGGTCTCTACTCTTTTGGCGGTCGTTCATCACAGTATCGACGCCCGGCGTGGCTCTTGACAACGGGTCCTCCCATCCCTGCATCACTCTGCCGACTGCGACCCTGTTGACGACTATGCATCATGTGCCTAATTCCAGGCCCTGGTTGAAGTCTCTGGTGCGACTCGCTCGCTCATCTGGACAACCGTAACCCTGGCCGGCGAAGCCCGTGCATGAATGACCTGTTTTCTTGGCACCATCGGTGGAGGACAGCCCATCTGGACGACCTGTCATATGGCACAACTGCTCTCACCTTGAACAATGCGTCTGCTTCCAAACGGCGGAGAGCGTGATGTGGGAGCACAAGTCAGCTTGTTGTCTCGTGTCGCTAGAAGATGATCGTCTATCCGTCTGCCATGAGGGCGAGTGGATGGCTTCACCGCGATCACGTCGATCAGATCAGTATATTTGCCCGCCAAACAGAGCTGCTGCTACTTTGTTACATGAAGTCTATGGGCAGCTTTCGAAGCTCGATAACCCTGGTCCTAGCTCCTAGGTCGCGTTATCCGTTCATTCGAGCACTTGTCGCGAAGCGAAGTTTGCCTTGTGAGCGGGAACAGCAAGGGCCGCAAGGACTCGCCGGGCGCTGGGAGGGTAACCAAGATCCCCAAGGCCTGTTCTCCCGCTCCTGTTTACTGGGTTCCTTCTAATCGCGTGATCACTTTTGTTCTTGCTGTTCAAGCGCAACAGCAGGTCAAAACTGAAGACAATGACGCTTTCTCCTCCTCACTGCGTAGTAGAGGTGACAGCGCCCCTCGCGCCCCTAGCGCTCCTATCAGCGCCTTTCCCGCGCTTGAGGATTATTATACGGATCTGGAAAAGCCTGGAGGAATTGGACTGATTCGATGTGTGACACTGTAGTATGTAGCACTGAATTTAGTAGAGGAATGTGCTAGCTGGAAGGCTATTCAGCGTGTTATAATCGGTCGGACGTCGCAGAGGTTGGCAAGTCGGAAGCCTCCGACGAACTTTCCCCAGCCGAAGATCGGACCAAAATCGACCACGAGGCCAATTGTCAAGCTCTCAAATTCACCCCGGATTAGCAGAACGGCTAGCTATCATGCTTCCCCATGCAGACCAAGAAGGCGAAATCTGGGGAGGTCTGGGGAAGAGATAAGTCTGCATTTCGGGGAACTGATAAGCAGTTTTGAATGATAAGGCGCGTGGTTGGCGATATCAACTCGGTGGTCACGAGGGGAGGTGGTGCTACCCTATAGCACGTGGTGATCTTGGCTTAGAACAGGAGACATTATCAATTAAAGTTCAATGGGAATTATATGGCGAGATGGTCTGATCGACTGAGCCAAGAAATGTAAATTGATGACTGACGTGATTGTAATACGGTTGAGTTATTGGCTTACATTGTGGCGTTGATAGCTGAAGGAACACAGTGCGTCTACTACAGCTCATGTTTTCGAGGACGGGAATAAAGGGACAATTAATTGCCAAGGGCTGAAGACATTTCTGGCTTGTTTGATGAAGAAACCCAGTGCAGCAGATCGAATACTCTGCTCACCCTGCCCAATGCCTTCGAGGCATGTCCTGTAAATATGTCCTGTAAATATAACTAATGATGGTGTTCATTGCTTGAAGTATTCATTGGCAACAGACTTGACCCCAACATCAAGGAGTATTCTATTTCCGCAGTATAGAGTTCTATACGAGATATTTCCTAAAATTTCTCTTCTTTCTTATCTAGAAAGAACGGGAGTAGGTTCATATTCCCCTACTGCCAACAAGGTTGAGTACAAATCTCGTCAACTGGAAACCTTTGGCTACACGAGAAGTCTACCTTCACTCACCTCCCGAGATTCTGTCTCGCTGTTAAAGAGCCCCGTGGTTAATACCCAGGCTCTTGGGAAATAAGAACTTCTGCTTGAGTGACCGTCAACGGGTGGTTATCAACATAAGTAGCGAAAGAAAAGGAGTAGATACTTGTCATCTCAGGACTTATTCCTTACAGCAGCCGAGTTATCAGAAAACGTGCGAGGGCTTGTGGCCGGTAGCGATTTCTGTATCTCTGAAACCGTGACCTTCCTTATACTATTTCCTAACCTCGTGAAATTTAGCAAGACTAGAGTGTTGTGTTCTATGTATCTCCCTTTTACTTCCCTACTCTCTCGAAGAATCGCTGCGTACCGACTCAAGTCCTTTTCATGGGAAACACAGCTTCTATACTTTCAAAGACATCCGCAGTGTCCTCAAAGAGATCAACTCGGCACTATCCGGCCTCAATCAATTGTGAAAATAGGGCAAGCTGGATAGAGATGTTCCTGACATCTGGTGAGCAGACCCAATGGAGAATATTTCGGGGGCAGCGCTTTGGTGTGGCTGCGTTTCTGAGGGCTCGCGGATAGCCATGATGGTGCGTCATGGAGAATTGGCAATGGATGGGGAGTTGATGGATTGTAAAAGTTGGATTTTTCTCATGATTTCGGCACGCATGCGTCTAGCAAGGTCGGTCCTGGGTTTTTGGTCCAAAAAGCGAGCCCTCGTGGGAGGCTGCTTTCTATCCTGCTGCTGCTTCTGCTGCTTCTGCTGCTTCTCGCTTGGCTTGATGCTCGTAAATGTGTCGAAGGAAACTCCATGGCTAACAGCGGGGTTGGTGTAGAGTTGAACAAAGTCTCCTTTCGTCGTCATTATCGCTACCGGCTCTTGATTACTGAGTTTCGTTCTTGGATAGCAAGCATTAGGAGCATGTCCGGATCGGAGAGCATATTAACCCTTTCTAGCGGTTTATAAATTGTTTCACGTTACAAATTTTAAGCTATGGTCGGGAGCTTCCTAGGATGTCCTTATAATCCATGGAAATTCCTTCGACAGAGGTTTGGTAGTTGCACAACTCATCCGCTCGGATGCCCGCCCCCAGCCCTTTCGACGGCGAACTGTTTGGTCGGTCGGGTGGTCTGGTGTCAATATATGCTTGCTTCATGAATTCAGGAAGATAGCTATCTGTAATAACGATATTTGTGTGAGCTTCAAACGTCGCCGCCCCATCGAACACGGAGAGGTCCTCAACGACGTATCGTTGTAAGTCGCATCCACCAGCTCTGAACTGCATTCAGTTCCCATCACCTCTCGCTCGCCGTTCGGATTCTAATGTCACAACTAAACGGGCGAAGCAGGGTTTGCGAGGATGAACCTTTTAACACGTTGTCCTGGTCTTGAAACTACGAATGATGGCGGGCATCGATCAATATTCTTTTACCGCCCACCATCCTTGGCCTCTCATCAATAAACAACAGGTTTGAAACAGGCCCGCTCCGCCAAAATGAAGGTCAAATTCTCAGACAGCCTGGATTCCGAGTCTAGATGTAGATAGGACGCCAGGAGAGATCTGTCGTTGAAGGACTTGAGTGTATTCCCTGGCGTCTAGGTGAGGAGGAAGAGTGTGGTGATGCTTTATGCATGAGGAATGTGAACCTAGGTCTGGCGAGACATGGCGAACGAGATCCTCAAAAATTGATTGAATGATTCGACCGAATGATATTGCTACAGTTCCCTCCTTAGTAGGTCCGTCTTGGTGTTTGCCAACTCCCAACTCACCTGCCTGAGTGTCTCACCAACTCGCCACGTTGATTTGCCGAAGATTTCCCATGTCAAACCTCAGACTTGGCGCAACCATGACCTGCTCTCACCTCGAGTCCTCGCCATATCGGCGTGTCACTTCTTGTCGCACCAACCTGTCGACCTCGACATTTACTGCTCCCGGAGTGACAGAGTCGTCGCTCTCGGGGAGGCATGTGCATCGCGCGTTGAGATGCGCGAGTTTATGGACTATGTCCACAGCGCCTTCTATGAAGCAACTGGCTGGAATCGCGACAATTCGTACGCGGCGCTGAATTCGACAACCGATGGTGAGGGCCATCTTGGCCATTGGCTACGTAGCGGTGACTGACAGGGTCGTCTCTAGCTCTCCTAAACTTCCAGACCCCCCGTGGGCTACGACTCACCCTCTCCGCGCTCGCGAGCCCCAACTTTGCAACGTCCTACCAGCTAGGTTCCGTTGGCATCGTCGATGGCTCCATCTCCTACCTCTTCTCGTCGGTTCCTCTACGCCTTCTCTTGACGCCGCAGTCAGAGACGGTTTCGCTCCCCGACCTCCTGCGCTCCTACCGACCTCTCACCGAACTTCCCGGCCGAACCAGCCCAGGCCTCCAGACACCGAATAATGAACCCGAATCGTCGCTGCTGTATGGGCGGCTATATCTCCCACAGTCCCTATTAGAGGCACTCTTTGTCAAACGGGTATCGCCTGCGCTGCAAGTCCAGCTCAGTGCCGTCTCGGCCCAGCACCTGAGAAACGGGGGCACCCTGCTCGGACTGGCGCAATACGACGTTGGGAGGTACGCTCTGGAGGGACTAGCATCGTCCGACGGAGGCCTACTGGGGTTCAGAGGAGTGTACAATTTCGGCGGTGATGCCGAAGATTCTCCTACTCAGAGTCCGGCCGAAAATGGTGACAGGGAGAGAATCTACGGACGGTTCAGCACTGGCGGAGAAATCTATTACGGCACGTTGAACAAGTCTGGCGGCATCAGCTTCGGAACGCGTTTCGCAACGTTGCCCGCACATAATGGGACGCCGCTTTCAGCGACGCTGACCCTAAACCCGCTGATGGGTAACATCAGTGCGAGCTATGCCGTTGTTGCCGGCAAGCACTGTAGTCTCGCCACCCGCATGGAGTTCAATGTCTTTAGTTATGAGAGCGCATGGGCGATTGGCATGGAGCTATGGCGAAAACCGTTCACCCGACCAGTGCTCGACGACAACATTGTCCCGGTCAACGATGATATCGACCCAGGACGACCAAAGGAACGAAGTTTACAAGCGAAATTGGAGTGGCGACTTGACGACCCTGAGCCAGTCATCAAGCCCACTCCTAAGCCTGAGCCTGCACCTGAGCCCGAGAAACCAGGAGAGGAGAGGTATGCTGGCGTGCTCAAAACGAGACTTGACCAGAATCTTCGAATCGGGGTTCTCTGGGAGGGACGAGTTAAGTCCTTGCTGTTCAGTTTGGGAAGCGGCATTGATTTGAGGAAGCTGGACAAGCCGTTCCGGACTCTTGGGTTGGAAATTCAGTTTTCTTCGTGAACCTGATCAGAGGGTTACTGACGAAGATGTGGTGGTTCTTGCAAAGTACAACAAGAGCCGCCTTGGAACAGGCTAGGGTATAGGATCATTAAATGGAGAACACTACCAAATCAGGACATGCGACGCGTCCATTCGCACCACGACGGCAACCATGGGGACGAACCCATGGCTGAGGTAGCGGAATGTGGGAGGTCGCACAGGACTAGTAAGAGCAAAACTAGGAAATGGCATGTCGTCGGCGTTGAATAGGTTGTGAATAGGTGGTTTGGTCTCCATTAAGCTCATGAAGACACTAATGATTTAGAATTATCAAAGTCAAAGGATCTGCGAGGTGATCTTCTTGTAGAAGTCGTTTCTTTGGCATAGGCCCAATCTGATTCTCTTTTATCATGATCACCGTTTGCTCGATGAGTAAAGACTACGCAACAAGGCAAAACAGCTCGCTCCCCTTTTCGGAATCCCATGGCGAGGGGTTAGGAGAACCAGCCAGCTCACGATGCCGTGAGATCCGGTGCGGTGGCCTTTGGATGGTTATAATTGCGTGGACAGCTTAAAAGAACCTTGAAATGCGATGCATCCTTCACGCCGTTATGGGGTCGTTGAGAACCTTGATGACCCCGCGATCCCACGTTCTGTGGCTGGAGATGGGGCGGGATGGGGCTCGGAGATGGCCAATAGGAGGCCCTAGAGTCTTGAATTCATCGCCTTTAGGAGGCTCTGGTGGAGAGTTGGTGGGGCAGCTGGGTACTTGTAAGCCACAGTTCGTGGATGATGCGTGAAGATGGGGTTGAGCCGACTTGCATTGAATTACAGGTGTTAGATGACAAGGTTTTGTTCATAATGAAACTAGCTCAGAGAACAATGACATTGTGATTAAATAATTTAAGTTGGCCTTTGTATGGCTATTTACTGCAAGACAATAGTGAAAAGACAACATCAGCCACAGAGGGAAGATATGTACCCCCAAAAAGAGGCTTGTTTAGTGGGACTGACTCCCTGGATCGAAACATGGCCATCAAGGTCCTCACCTTAAACTGACCCACTTCAACCCTACCCAAAGCAGAGCCAGCCTCCAATCCCCCTCGCCGCTGTTGAGTGAGATTTTTCCATCATTTGTGTGCGATGGATTCGTTCGAACTACATTTTGAGCGAGCTGCATGTATCCGCTCAGGGTTCATCACAGTGGATTTTAATGATGATGCCAAGAGGGATGGCAGTTGCCGAGTTCCATGTCCTCGGGACTCACGTTTGTGACAGGATTAGAAATGGAACCATCTGGCTGGTCTACGTGATGGACCGGAGGGGTAGGCAAGACTTTATGCGCCACTTGGTAATGTTTTCGAGTCAAGATACGGACTACTCGGCCGAATGTTGGAGGGGGGGGAAGATATCTATCTAGGTATTTCTATAATCACGGTCGGACGCATGTCCTGGTCAAAGCCTTGAACATCCTGCTATGTTCTCCATCCAAAGCATTCATCATCCTGGGTGAACACTTGGTTCTAAATACACACTGAATAACACATCTAAAGTCTCGTCTTCTTTCTCCCACATTCCTCATGGCACAAAAAACCCGTCATGATAAACCCCATCGTCCCGTGGCCCCCCCTAACCCAGAAAACCAAAGCACCCACAACTCCTCTCTTGACCACCACCATCCCACGCTCGCGACTCGGCCGTCGACGCACCTCTCGGCATCTCCCTTCCGTCCTCTTGCCCAATGTCGATCTAAGCCCGGCAGCTAACTCTGAGCCGCGCCAGCAGAACCTAGTCCCTCTCGGTTTCCCGGCACCTAGGGGTTGCCAGTGAGCTGGAACGTATAAGTCACAGAGTGTGCGCCATCAGGGTATCCTTGCCTCCCGTCTTTCTTGTCCGTTCCTCCCGCCCTTCCCATATCACGGTACTCAATTCATTCGGTCGTTGAAGTATCTTATATAAGACCGGTCGGCCGTGGACATCGTTCACGACTTCCATTTCGGCACATCAATCACTAAGCCAACCTTTGAAGAGGCAACCGCCGGCTCGCTTGTGGCACGGATTCGGAACTAGCGCTCTTTCCCTTGATCGCATTCTCTTGGCATCCCAAAGTCTGCTCGAATCGCACAAGTCGCTGCGTTTCTTGGTTTCCCCTTTAGGAAATATTCCATCAGGAGGAATCCTTGGCTCTTCGCTTGACAGTCTTGGCAGATCGCAACCTTGCTGGCCATCAACTCAACACCACCGATACGGGCGCCTCTACGATATCTGATCACTGCAACTATAGACGGACATCTCTACGCGGGTACTAGACTATTTCTTAGTCCAGACTCTTTCTTGGTCCCCAATAGCCTACGATCCATCAGGTGTTAATCACATCACCCATTTGTTTTCTCGTCTTTCCGGACCAAAATACCAAAATACCAACAGCCATCAACAACTGCAGTCACTATGGCGGACGCTGCTGATAGCTGCAATGGAGACCCCGTCGATCTCGGTCGCAGGGGTCTCCGAATTGGCGCCATCTTCATCATCATGGCAGCCTCTCTCGTCGGCGCTCTCTCACCCATCATCCTAGCCCGCCAGAGCAAAATCCCCATTCCCAAGTTCACCTTTTTCATCTGCAAATTCATCGGTACCGGCGTCATCATAGCAACAGCGTTCATGCACCTGTTGGTGCCGGCCATCGAAAACCTCTCAGATGAATGCCTGGCGGACCGCCTAGGAGAGTACGATTGGGCAGAGGCCATCGCCCTCATGACCGTCATCATCATGTTCTTCATCGAGATGCTCGCCACCAGGTTCAGCAACCCCGACACGGACCACAGCCATAGCATGGAAATCGACGCTGACCTCGACCCTGCCATGGACTTCATCGCGGCTAAGAACCCCCAAAAGACCACAAGCGGGAACTGCGAGCGACTTTCTCAGACTACCGGCGTGGAATCCGCTGTGCGGCCAGGGTCTGGTTATGCCCCCGGCGGAGACAGCCACCTTGCCCACGAACGCGAGCATAAGGAAGGTGACTCTCAGGGCGGCCTCACCGGTCAGCTTCTTGCCATCTTCATCCTCGAGTTCGGTGTTGTGTTCCATAGCGTCTTCATTGGTCTCACCCTGGGCACCATTGCCACCGAAGATCTTGCTGTCCTCCTCGTTGTCCTCGTCTTCCACCAGATGTTTGAGGGTCTGGGTCTGGGTTCTCGTCTGGCCATCGCACCCTGGCCCAGCAACAGGAGGTGGATGCCCTACTTGCTGGGATGCATCTTTGCCCTGTCGACTCCTATTGGTATTGCTGCTGGCATTGGAGCGAAGCCCAACAACGCCAATGACCAGAAGCTCGTGAACGGAATCTTTGATGCTATCAGCGCAGGTATTCTCATGTACACTGGTCTGGTTGAGCTCCTCGCCCACGAATTCATGTTCAACCCATACATGCGCCGTGCTCCTCTCAAGATCCTTCTCCTGGCTTTCGCCTGCATTGCCTTTGGCGTAACCGTCATGGCCATTCTTGCAAAATGGGCCTAGTGGGGGCTAGTGCTTTTCCTACCTTGTACATTGGGGGGATTTATTTTCTCCATATTGTCTAGACGGCACGAACAATAATACCTCGCCTTGAGTTTTATCACGGTTCTATAGAGAATACTTGATTAATTAGAATTCAGATAAAGATAGATTTTGTGTGGACCTTGCGCGCTCTTCTCGTGACGTTGTATCTTGCGTAACAGCATCGGGGGTTCTTCATTCCGAAACGCAATATTCGTTCCGCAGATATGAGATTTCTTATGAAGTGGGTGTGAGGTGTGAGAGATAGTTGTCTTCCACAAGTGGCTGCGAGTGATGAAGCTGAGAGCTTGTGATACCGCTCTAGGGTAGGACACCGACCCACATCAGATACACAGTGCGTAATACAGTGCAAAGAAGCAAAAACGGTGTCGCCAACACTGTCATTAGTCATCCCACCATTGCTTCCCCGCTAGGGCCGAAAACCCTACCCGCGAGAAAAGTTCACCACCAATTTGAGCGTATCTCGAATCGCAAACCACGAGCTCCTCCAACCGTCCGTTCACGCTTCGACAATCTACCACCCAACGCAACACCCCTCCTCCCTCCCAACAATACCGCAAAAATGGCCGGCGGAGTCACCGTTCGCGATGTCGATGTAGGTACTCCCTGAAAAACAAAACGGAACCACCAGAAATGGAGTCCGAAACAATTCTCTACATACACCATCCTCGACACAATTCTCTCTCTCTCGACGACTCAGCGACGCAATCTTCCAAGAGAACCCACGGGTCGGATCCTGCGATGTACGGCGCCGTCGCGGCGAGTCGGGGTTTACTCGAGAGATAAACTGACCGCTGCGTCGGCTGCTGCGCGCTGGCAGACCCGGGTACAGATGGGATTGAGGAGCAGGCGCGAGGGAGTCGAAAGACTTCTGATGACGGAATCATGCTAATGGGTCTCTCTGTCGCCAGGCGCAAAAGTTCATCATTGCCTACTCTGCGTTCTTGAAGCGTCAGGGCAAGCTGCCCATCCCCGGTATGTTGTACCCTGCGCGCGCCTCTCGCCTGCACAATGGCGACAGGCTTCACTCTCTGGCAATTGCTAACGACGGCCTCAGGTTGGGTCGACACCGTCAAGACCGGTCCCGCCAAGGAGCTCCCCCCCCAGGACATTGACTGGTTCTACGTCCGTGCCGCCTCCATCGCCCGCCACGTCTACCTCCGCAAGACCGTCGGTGTTGGCCGTCTCCGCAAGGTCCACGGTACTGCCAAGAACCGTGGCAGCCGTCCCTCCAGGCACGTCGATGCCTCCGGTGCCGTCGACCGCAAGGTCATGCAGGCTCTCGAGAAGATCGGTGTCCTCGAGCAGGATGAGGACAAGGGTGGCCGACGGATCACCCAGGCCGGTCAGCGGGATCTGGACCGAATTGCCCAGACCACCGCTGAGGCCGACGAGGAGGAGGAGGAGGATGACGAGTAAAAATCTGGCGGGTAGCAAACATGGATTTGGGCGTTGGGTCATAGATTTTGTCATGTATGAATGAGATTCCCCCGAAACTGGGTCATTCGGTTGCCTCAATTTGGACCCTTCCAACTTGTCGATTCACTTATTCTCGAGGTGTTGAGTGACTGTCCTAACTGCCGAAGTGAATGCTATGAAGTCCGCCTCTTGGAATCAAGCAAACATCTCATGGCCTCTCATCTTCATGGTTCGATGAACGATAGCCTCCTTCTTCAACACTCAACATCGTCGTTCAACTCCATCACCTCACTTCTCATCACTTCATCGTCTCATTTCGAATACGGGAGAGCCTCCTGACCCGCCAAAGACAACAACCCATCAGCATCTCATCTCGGCCAACGAAGCCATCGTCTCTGGCTCAACTCGAGTTGATTTTGCGTGGAAGGCCATCACACCCTTCACCAACACCCTTCGCCTTCGACCCTACCTCTCTCTCATGATACCATCGCACAACCTAAGTCTGAAGTTTAGTTCTCACTCCCTCACCCCTCACCTAATCATCTCCTGTGCGATGTCCTGCCTCTCAACCCCCTGACAACCCAAACCCCCTTGTTCAAGTACATATGCACCTTTCCCATTTTCCCTCGTTATTAGTCCTCAACCCTTTTCACTTCTCTGGTTTCCTTCTCATCCTGAATGTGAATCACAACCAACTCCTCAAGTTCGTGGTGGAGTTTAGTACGAGTTTCGCGATATCAGTTTCCCTTCGACGGAGCTGTCGACTATTTCATACGACGCTGGATCACATCTCGCGTGGTTTTTGAGGCAAGGCATAAAAAAAAAAGAACAGCTGGGAGATTTTTGAGCCTTGGTGATATTTCCTTTTTACTTTTAATACTTGCATCGCGGCTTGAGTTTCGTTGGGTGCGCAGGTTTGTGAGTTTTATCGCAACTCCTCTCTGTGAACTCGTGAAACTGATACACTTGTTAGCGAAACTGCAACTCCTGAGCCTCTCCCGAGCAACACCTCCCTTCCCATCCTCGCCGCTATTTCTTCCCTCTCTTGTAGGCTTTATTCGAGAAACTTCCTTGCGTCTTTCCAAGCCCAACGACCGAGTACTCTGCTGCCTTTCTCGTTGATTCCTCACCGCCTTTCATACACACCAGCTCGCTGAATGTGTGTGGCTAATAGGAACACATATCGACGCTCTCGTCTCTCGTCATTCTCACCTCTCGTGCTTGCGCTCGTCACTCCATCGCAGCTTCTTCGCCTTCACAGTTCCTCTCGGCCATTCGCTCTCCGTCTCATCCCATCCCCTCATCGCAGCTCATCAGAGATTTAATCATGGCAAAGCCCGACGAGCTTTCCGTCTCTCAACCAGATTTCATCTCATCCAACCTCATCACTTCACCGCCCTTATACTTTCTTCATGACATCGACCCCGAAGCGAGCACACTCACGATCCAAGTTCTTGGAACCAAACTCAGCTTCACCCTCTCTCACACACGCGCGAAACGTCACCTGACAGCGTCAGGTATCAAAGGCCAGCTGGACCGAAAGACGACCGGTTTCGTCAGCCTCGTCGCCCCGAACGCCCAGCGTGTCGTCCTCGCCGCAGCAGAGAGCGGGCATGGTTCGGGCCGTTTCGGGGACGTCCTCGATAAGAAAGAGGGCGTGCTTCCAAACGCTGTGTGGGCGAGGAGGGTGGTTGCTTTCGGGCAGGCGCTGGGTTTGAATATGAGGCGGTTTTACGACAAGAGCGGGAGACGCCATGCGCCGGTGATAGATGGGATCTTCCTCGGCTCTCATGTCGAGGTCAAATTGGCCGTTCACGGGATCTGTGTCTTGCTGGATATGTTCGGAATCACGAAGGACTTCGATCATGTCACGCTGGAAGATATGGGCAAGCTTCGTACCGCAAGGTGGGCGGATGGATCTCAGCCCGTTTTCGAGGTTTACTTCTCCAGGAAGAATTGCAGACCATGCGGTACCCTCGTGAGTAAACTTGAGGAGGCGACCGGGATCACGATAAGGCTTCTCTGGAAGCCTCGGCTTATTATGAAGACCTATGATCAGCCATCTTGCCGACCCTATGACCCGAATCGTCAGCCACGAGAAGCATCCCCAATTCCGATCGATGATCAAGACATCGATTTCGGCGATGAAATGCACCTTGACGACTCAGAAGATGTCGAAATCATCCCTTCTGATTCTGAATCCGACGAACCAGTTATCGACCTCACCACCCTCCGTTCCACCTCTCCTACCGCCATCTCCTCCGCTGTCGACGCATTCCTCAACGGCTTAGCCTATAGAATAGGCCAGATCGAGTCATCACCCTCCGGCGCGACTTCCGCCATCGTCGACTTTGCGTCAAGAATGCAAGCCCACACACGGCACACCCAGAACTCGTCTCCCAGAACCTCCATCAACAAGCCCCTCCCAGCCACGCCTGCTACAGAGCCACCGGCATGGATGCTTCCCGGAGGTGGAGATAAGGCGGCCACGCAACCATGCGCGAGGAAGACGACCAGCAGAGCTGTGTCTATGAGGAGGGAGAGAAGCGCGTCGCCGTCGCTGAGACTGAGCAACGCGGCGAGGGAGAGATCACCAAGGAGATATAGGATTGAGAGGTTTGACAGCGAGAGAGAGAGTCCGTTTTAGGGACTGGGGGGGGTAGATTGCGCTACACATGGTTGATAATTACCTGCGCTCTGCAGACTGCCGATTGAAAGTTTGGTTATTGGGAAAGGAAATGTATTGGAGGTGGCGTGAGAGTCAGGAGAGGAACTAAAGAGACGCCCAAGAGGCATGCATCGTGTGATCAAGGAGGACGGCAGCATTTTCAGCAGAATGCCTGAATTATTCAGTATTTATTAGATCAAATGGCCGGACAAAATGCCGTCAGTCCTCATGCTCCTTGTAGGTGTAAACCCTTGATCATGCTTCCTCTTTTGAAGCCCTGTGTGGCAGTATTAAGTGTAGCATCTATATGCATCATACATCCTCCAGCCTTGAAATCATGGCATCTCCCTTCCACCAAGCTCCTGTAGCAACCTTCGGAATCCATCTGCCATCTCTCTCACCACAACATCCACATCCGGTGGCTCTGGAGCCTCCTCAGCCTCCTGCATTGCTGCCTGAAGCGCATTTTCTCGGGCCTTATCGAGACCCGCAACGCCAGTCTTTCCCATCGCCATGTTGTGTTTGACGTCTTTGCCGGTTCGGGTGGCTCCCTTGGGCGCGCTTGGCGTGATACGAGTGCCGTCCAAGAGGCTCTGCCATCGGGGCAGGTAGATACCTGGACCAGCCATGCTACCGGCGTCAGAGTCGGATGGTTCAACGATTCGTTGAAGGCGACACATAGATAGCGCTTTGAGCTGCGCGAGATATGTAGCTTGGGCGTCAAGAGCGTCAAGAACGGGTTGGTGTGATGCTTGGGGAAGAGACTGGAAAAGGTCGTTGAGACGGTGATCCATGGTACGGAGACCAGTCACTTCCCCGTCACCATTTGTGTTGGGCTTTTCGGCTTCATTGTTGACTGTTGCCTCCCGATCTTGGCGGAACTTGAGGACCGCGTCATTTGCCCACTTCCTCATCTCCTCCCACACTTCAGGACATGATGCTGCCACACAATGAACCCACTTATACATGAGGCCGCGATCTCTCCTTAGTAACTCAACGTAATCGTCTACAGTTGCCAGCTTTCCTGGCTTGCTCACCTCGCCGCCCATCTTCATCCCGCCCAGGGGCGTCGAAGTGTCCGTGTCGGCCTTCTTGGGCTTGCTGGTCCGGATGAAGTCGTCGATAAAGGTCTGACCAGCCTCAACATGCTCCCGAAGGTCCACTTGTGAGTGTACTGTTCTGATGATCGGCTCATAAGCTGTAAATAAATCCTTGACCATTGCGGTGAACAGGTCAGGGGGTTGACGGCATAACGCGGTTGTGATGCTCTCACGATCGCGCACGGAGAGCAGGGCAGAGTAGTACTCCAGGCATAGGGCATGCTTCTGCTCCGTCAGCGCAGCTGTCAGATTCGGGTTGGAGCCGTTGAAGATGGCCGTGATGATGGATTGGGAGTGTTCCGTGCTGGCATTCCGGACCGTCTCATGCTCATCACGGCTGAGGGCGATGTACTGCCGAATGGCCTGCAACATCTCGTCACTCGGCTTGTCCTTCGCCTTTTCGACTTTGTTGGCGCTCTTCTGGAACTCTCCCGAATCCCAAGCTAGGACTAGAGAAATTATGCGCTGTAGGAGGTTCATTCCGTCGTCGGCGTTTGCTGTAAGGCCCACCCAGTTCGTGATGCTGGTGACGCTCAGCTTGGCGAGGAGGAGTCGCATCATGGCGCTCATCATGGTGGCTGCGTTTCCGACTCGTAATGTCTGCTTGACCATCTTGTAGGGGATCAAGTTGTGAACATTCTCGAGCAGTTTGAGCAGGTACTGGCCCTCAGAGGAAAGGACAAAAATGTGATGGATAAAGGTAGCGAGGCTGCAGGACTGTTAGAGAAGAGAGCTGAGGTGGCCGATGAGAAGAGGACGCACTGAATAATAGCATATTCTGCCGCAGCTTTGATGACCGGAGAATGACCTTCCAGGTCGTCAGTCTTGCTGAGGTGCCCAAACATTTCGTCCACTAGGTCTCCGTAGACCAGGCCCTCCACCACATCATCCCAAGCTCTCACTAGGTCCTCCGCCTTGGTTAGATCATATTCTCCCTTCTCTTCGCTTCCCTCTCCGTTCTTGGTCGCATCTGATTCCCGTTTCGGGCGGTGCTGCCGTCTTACGCCGCCGAAGGCACCTCGCCCAAGCATCTCGAACAAGCCGCTTATGCCAGTTGCCAGAACCTTCCTCGTGCCCAGGGCGCCCTTGTCATAACTTTCTGACAAGTCCGCCTCACCCAGGCGAGCTAACAAGCCCTGGACACGGATCGACCAGAATTCGCGTGGAAGCTCCCTTATACCAGGAAGCAACAGCACGAACCGTGAGAGTAGCGTCTGGAGTATGGGCGACTCGGACTGCTTATCGTCTTCTTCATCCTCCTGGTTCTGGTCGTCCTCACCACTTGCGCTTTCCTTCGCTTCCACTGCACCTTTCACAAAGGGAACCGGTGTTCTCGCTCTAGGAGTCCCAGGAGCCGAGTTTGCAGGCGTCGACGCCCAACTGCGCCATCCTGAAGGTGATGGAGGAACTGGCGGCGGTGTCACCGTTTTCCTAGAGAAAGGATACCCATATCCCGTCACAGCGGTCGGGAACTTGAAGCCTTCTAGCTCTGCGTATGCTTCATGGTGTGTGAGGATATCAAAGAGCGCATGCGTTTGCTCTGGAGTGAGAGTCGCACGCGTCATGGTGTCTTTTGCTGCCGCATCGAGGGATCCTTGATCCAGGGGGGAAGCTAGGTAAGGCAATGGTTGAAATGATTTGAAGAGAAAAAAAAAGCGTCTTTCCTTTCCCTGCGAGTTCGTCCTTTGGTTGACCCAAGAAGTAGGTATGAGGAAGGGCTGCCTCCCACTTGGAGCTAGATAGTAGCGGGAACAAGATGACACCAAAGACAAGAAATGTGTGGAAGCTGATGTTCCCCAGGGGAGGTGACGTCGTCACATAACTACCTACCCCTTTGATCTGGGGCAAGAGCGGGAGCTTAAGCTCCTTCCGCCTTAGTTTACCTTCGAGGACCCACATTCCCTTTTGGGAAGCCCCACAAATTGCCCCATTTGGGTACTTGCTTACCTTCTCTCATCCTTCCCTCCCTCTCCCACACAATCAATCTCATGTCTCACCTCATCACCTGGGCAGGTCACCATCACCGTTCATTCATCAAAATAAACGTCAACAGTCAATTTCATCCTATCGACAGATCGCATTTAATCCCAAATAACAAAGGAAACAACCACCATTTAGTCATTACTCCCATCATGATCCCCTTATACAATCAAGCATTCCATCCCATCGTTACAACTGGAGAGTGGTATCAACAAAACCATCAAAACAAAACCCCTCAAGTGCCTCCCAGTGGGTATAACGTGATCTGTCCTCCGCTACTGCTGCGGTGAGGTGTTACCGAGCCTCCATCGCCATCACTCGAGCTCTAGAGAGTGTGGACGGTTTGTCCGGAGGGCAATACTTGGCTGGTTGGCGCTCCCTGAGTGGGAGGAAGGGCGCCGTGGCCGTTGCCTGGCAAGTGCTTGACATTCGCAGCGCCATCAACATGACGGTGAGCTCCATTGCCGTTGCGTGTTCCCTTGCCGTTCAATGCTCCGTTATGGTGACCATTGCCAGGAAGGTTTTGACCGTTGCCGGTGAGGTTATGGCCGTTCCCAGCGACGTGCTGGCCGTTACCACCCGAGACCTTGACAGATGTTGTCACAGGATGGGCCTTGCGTTGAATCTTGGGCGCGCGGGGGATGTCGGTACTCTTCTGAGCCGATCCGATCGAGAAGACGGGACTCTCCCACTTATCGCCCTTGCCAGCAAGCTCCCTGTATTCGGTAGCCTTGGTGCTGATGCCACCAGGGAGGGAGATGTTGGGGAAAATGCTGTCCTCCTTTGTCATGGCAAGGTTAACCTTCTTGTCCGCAACCTTGTCCTCAGTCTTCTTCTTGCCCTCCTTCATTTGCTTCTGAGCGGCAGTGTAGTAGCGCTTGTAGATGTTGGGCGCGTTCTTGGGATCGCTCTTGGCTTCGGCAGCAGCACGATCGGCCTCCTGCTTGATCTTGAAAAGGAGCGAGTCGAACTTGTGGCACTGATCCTTGATGACCTTCTCCACAACCTTCTGCATGGGAGGGCGGAGAACCTTGAGGAGGATAGGCTTGATCAGAGCAAAGAGAAGCTTGTGGCTCGACTTCTTGATCTTGATGTTGAGCTGCTTGATGTCGACATCAACCTTTTCTACCTTGAAGAAGTTCTGACGGTCCTTCTTGTGGGCGCTGGACACCTTCATCTTGAAGGAGAAGCCATCGCCGGGAAGGAGGATATCGGCGACACCAGTATCAGTGATGCCGGGGAAACCCTTCTTACGCTTGACATGGAAGCTAACATCCCGCAGATCCATCTGAATGCCAGCCACCTTCACCTCGATGGTCTGGTGGCTCTTGTTGGAAATCTTCTTGCGGCCCCAGCGGAAGTAGTGCTCGCTTGACATCTCAAACACGTTGGGGGCGAAGTTGTCGCTCTCGAGCACGAGATTCTCGACAATAGCGTCGAACTGCGGATCCGAATACTCGATGCGAGGAATGGGAATGTAAGCAACATTCTCAAAGACGGCCGGGAGAATGACATCGGTCAAGTCTTTGATGAGGTGAGGCTTGAAGACGGGCTTGTCATTCTCGTCGTGGCCAAGATCCCTAAAGAGCTTCTGCACGGCCTGGCCGAACGCCTTGTTCTGGGTATCCTGATCAAACTGATCGGCGATGAACTTGACCTCATCGACGACGCGGTCGGTATGAGATCGGTACTTGTTACGGAGCAAATACTTGCCCCTCTCGTAAAGGTGATCCCACTCATGGGTGGAAGCTTCGTCCAGGATGTAGCCCTGCTCAAGCAGGCAGCGTCGAATGTAGGAGTTCATGTCCTTGAACCAGTCCTTCAGCTCCTGATCCTTGTCGGCAGCCTTGTAAATCTGGCCGATAGACTCCCACAGGTCAGAGGTCGAGGTACCATTGGCAAAACGCTCGATGATAGTGCGTAGGTCTTGCTCAGCAGCGCTGAAGCCTGCGCGGGCGTCCTTGGCTGAGCCTGCAGAACCGTGGCCGTATGTACGGCCATGCTTGCCGTAGGTCTCGGCGAGACGAAGGATGGTCTGAATGGCCTGGGAATAGTCCTCATGCTGCTGGCACTCCAGGATCATCTTCTTGAGACGAAAGATGGTCTGATCCTTTCGCTCTTTGGGCATCTTCTTGTCGAAGTACTCGCGGGCGCGACGACGATACTCCTCATTGCGCTGAAGGATGTTTTGCTTTGTCTCGGGATCCAACTTGTCAAGCTTTTTGGCGGCGGCGCTCTTGACGGCGCTCGTTCCAGCAGCGACATCAACCTGGCCGGGGGCGGTGGCCTGAGAGGTAGAACCTGGCTCGGGAACAGCGCCCTCGACACCGGCGGCGACGACGTCCTTTGCATCCTTCTTGGGCTTCCCGCGGTAGAAACCCTGGGCTTGCTGTCTCATATGCTCCTTGGAGAAGTCAGGCTTCTCATGCCAGATGTTGTCATCAGCAGCTGTATCCATTTGGGACAGCTTCTCATCGGATGGGCGAACGCGGGTAGCGGCGTTGGTGGCGGCATCGCCGGCCATGTCACGAAGGAGGATGGTAGAATCACTGACTGGAGTTGAAAGTTAGACTATCTGCAGGAACCATCGATTTCAAGGTGGCTTACGAAGCTTTCGGAACTGGCCGTTGGTGACAAGCAGAGTTCCCAGCGTCTTCAAGCCCTGCAGGGCCTCGTCACCATCTTTCTTGGCAGCATCCTTGGTGACGGGAGCGCCGGGGGCGGTAACACTCTTGCGATCGAAGTGGGTGGTCTGCCAGATGAAGTCCTGGATCAAATTGCCTTCGTTTCTGGAGAGGAGTAGGTTCTTCGCCTGCTGGACGACTTCGCGAACATCCTGGACCAGCACCTTGCCTTCATCGGAGAGCTTGTCGGCCGGGCTAGAGAGGGCGCGCGATTCGAGAAAGCTGTTGAGTGCGACATCGACCTGATCGTTCTATATCGGAAGCGTGTTAGTGACGATACGAGAGAGGTGCGCGTACGTCGAACTAAGCAACTGGAAACATACCGAGGGAACTTTTCCTTTCCGGAAAGCTTGAGAAATTCCGTAGAGCTGGAGCTTTCGATTGACATCGGCCTCTTTCTGCGCCGTGTTTGTCGGCTTGTTGACGTTGACAGACATGGTGACTGAGTATGTGTGTGGATCGTATCACTATGGAAGGCCTTCTCGAGGGCGTTAAAGTCGACGACAAGAGGGAGATTGTAATAGGTGACAATTGATGGAAGAGAGGATAACGGTAGATCGAGTCGGTTCTCAGGGAATAGGGAAATAAAGGGGAAGATGTTGGTATCGTAGAGGATTGGGTATCACAAAGGTGGTTGGTATTAGGTCTCTGGAGGGTATAAAGCTGTGGCTTCCAGAAGATGAGAAATACAGTAGGTAGGATAAATGAGGAGAGGAAACACAAGGGGGAAAGCGAAGTAGGAGAGACGAAGGGGATTACATATACTTTTCAGTAAATCAGGTAGTATGGGCGGCCAGCCGGGGACGGCCCTTGGTGAGCAAACGAGGTGTATGGAGTAAGTATCTTGGAGTTACACGCCTCGATCGATGTGTTACCAACGTCAACTGGCGGGGAGCCCTTGTTCCCCCCCGACCAACCCAAGGCTGGATCCGGGCAGGCCAGGTCCAACCAGGTTCACTCACACCAAGCTTGGATTTTTCCTTCTTGGAAGAGAGGGAAGTACCTGCTCGAGACTTACCTACCTAGTACCATACCATACCTACCTACCTTACCTACCTTACCTTTGGGGTTCCAATGTTGGAGGGGGTGACGTTGACGTTGGGCAAGGGCGACGAATGCTGATCGAGGACGTCATCGGTCAATTTTGTCGCAGATTTTTTTTTCTCCAATGCCTAGATTTTGGAGCCACTGTACGGATGCGTGCGAAAGGGGGGGCGTTTGTACTGGTTAATTGACGGATTCTGATTTATTTGACATTTGTTTGATTGATTCCGTAGTTGTCGGATGCAATATTGCCCCTTTGCATTGGTTTCGGAGGGAATCCTCCATTTGGTTCATGACAAGCCGGAACAAGACAAGGGATGGCCCGACGTGGTGGTGGTGGCATCAATTGGATTTCTTTGAGCAGTGAATAACGAGGTATTAGGTAGTTTAGCTGCTGCGCATTGCTGGGTAGGTTGGTTAGCTGAACAGGGAGGGAGGAGAGAAGCACAGCTGGACAAGGATTCTCCAAACCCCCTCGGTCAGTTCATATGGTGAACGATACAGGTAGCTGAAAAGAAAAAAAAAACATTGATGCGCCTAGCTTTCCACCCCCATTGACAGCCGTGAATGAAGTTCTGGACTCATCTCTGTTTCTTCCTTTATCCGTGAGGCCTCGTCGCACCAGAACGCCTCCTCAAGCCAGCAGAAGCGCCTCTCTCTATCCCATTCTTCTGCCCCCAATTCACACAACATGTCTCGTCAACATGCCTAAAACGTGCTTGGGGTGGGTTGCTTCTTGTTTTGCTGTTTTCTTGTCCCCCTTCCCTGCTGCTTCTGCATGTCTCACTGACCCCTGGCCCTTCGTTCGCCAAGTGGAGGTGAGACAAGAGAGCGAGCGCCGAAAAGGTGCGGGTTTCTTGCTTGCGCCTCAATGCCTGGGCTGGAGATTTAGATGGGTGGTGCAATGCCTAGACTGGGGTGCTCTGACGTGTTCTACCTAATTACTATCCGTACCGGTACGAAGTATCCGTATTCTGTAGCGAATGGCTTCGGTTCTCTTTGTCTCGTCCTTCTCTCGCGTGTCCCCCCCCAACACAGAGTCTCCATCGTTCCCTTCCTTGTGTAGACACTGCATGGAGATAATCAATTAACAGGTGATGTTCTAGTCGTATTGTACTGATAATATTTCTCCACCCTCTCCCACTTCTCTTTCACAAGGGATCAGATCAGCTCACTAAAAGGATGGAATGACATCCACCTTCACCGTCACAACTTGAATAGAAAAGCAATGAAATCGTCATCGTTGACGGGACCGGTCCAGTCAAACACGTTAGATGCAATATTGCATCTCTTCGTGCATGCGGCTCGCGTGCCATGCTTTCCCTCCCTCCCGGTTGCGTTGCGTCTGCCGCGCTGTTGGCTTGCTGATCAGTAGCTAATGCCGTGATCGAACAAACTTCGATGCTGAACGCGAGAGTGAACGATCCATGACGTCACTCTTTTTTGCTCAGCCGTCGAGAACGGAGGTACCTTGGCCTACAAAGTTGTCATCCTCGATGGACTATATCTAATAGTGCACTGCTCATATTATACGGATGGGGCCGGTTAACGCCAAGTACCATCTAAAAAGGACACTTTAGACCAGGGTGAAGGAGATAATCAGGGATATTCCGGTAATTTGTGACGCTCAACGCAGGGAGCCGTGTAGACGGAGATACCAGGACTATCGCATCTAAATGAATTGCAGTATCATCATCCACGGATACTGACCCGGCAACTGGAACGAGGATTTCTCAAACGGCCCCCAAACCGGAACCAACAAAGTACCTCGACACGTGAGCCCGGGATTGACCTGGGCATCATCTCCCGATCCCATCCATCACACCGTGGTGACGTCGCCATGGTGTCTCGGCAGAACTTAGCCTTCAGCCACTGAACGCATCAACCCATGGAGCTTCCCATCCCAAAGCCAGCCATCGTCCCCCTCAAGGCGTCAAGGACCTTATGGGAAGCCTCACCCACCCATCTCCCAGTGTCAATGGCACCGAAACCCTCACCCAAACTATCACGCCGCGTCTTGTCCATCTTCGGACTGCCGGGTCGCTTCATTGGAGTGCGAGGACATTGCCAGGCGTCCGTCTCAGGATAGATAGACGAGACATAAAGCATTAAAGCATGGCTGCACACGATGTGTTTATTTGCACACGCGTCGCATCTTGAAGATTCACCACGTCGTCTCGTGAGCCCGCCGTCGGTAACACTGCCGATACTCAACGCAGCACATGGGTCTATGGACGATGCAACCACCCTCTCTCCATTGGTACCGCACTTTCACCTTCAGAAGTGACACGATGGCCCCATTTCCTGATGGTAGGTACTTATGGCTTTTGCCCTCGACTCTCTGTGTGCCTGAACCTAATTAATAAAAGCAACTGGCATGGCTGGAAGGAACGGCGATGTCTAGTAAAGGCTGAGCCGGACCTGGGCCAAAGAAGAGGCCGAGATTCGACCATCCTTTTGGTTTGTGCATCCGGTGTCACCTAGCCCATGAATGACGCTGCAGTTATGAAACTTGTTTCCCGATTCCTGGTCCAGTCAAAGACCACACACAACCTCTGCGTCTGAGTTGCGTTACTTGTGTCCCACTAAACATCCAGAGCCCTCGAGAGCTGGCGGGACGACCGGGACAACAACTATAGGTAGACTCCTGACAAGACACCGAGGCGAGTTCTAGCTTTGGGGCAACGTGCCCCTGTTTCCTGACACCATGAAGCCTCTAGAGAAGCTCAGGCTTTTGTTCTTTTTGGGACTGGCTATTTGACACACCAATTTACCAAGTTAGAATGCTAAATGGTGGTAAAGAGAAAGAGAAAGATATACAATAACCCTAAATTGGGATAGTTCATACAATAAATCACTGAAAGAATTTAACTTACCTACTTTAACCTTCGGTCTTCATAAAGATACCATTTTATTTATTTTATTTTACTTTTTCTTCAGGCTATATGCAATATTCTTTTTGAGATTGATATGCTATATAGGGTATACAAATGTGTGTTAAAAAGCCAGGTTTGGTACTCTCCGCTTTCCTTCACATCATTAGCTACTTCGTGATGGATGGTTAGGAAGTTGCCTTCCCTTCAAGCTCTATAACTTCAACATCGGGGATCTCGCTAAATAGACTGGTCCAACTGACTTCGTACCCTTAACCTCAACCACCCACCACCATCCGCACTACGCGTTCCATTGGCCATGGAGAATCATCCGGTGGTAAATCACCCACCAGCCTCCGAGACGGACGACCAAGATATCCTTGATAACATCGGCGGACGCATGCATGGCCCCATGAGCGGATTTATCAAGAAATACTTTGGCAACTTTCAATATGTTCATCAAGATGCCTCATTGGAAATCCAGACAGCCGGAAGAGTTATTGGCCGCTGTGCTATTCCCTCCGCTGCCCCATCAGCCGACAATTTCCTGCACTGGTTTTTAGACTATGTATCGCGGGAGCTTGACGGCGCTCGAGGCTCCTGGCATATATCTAGCGGCAATGTAGCACCAGAGCATGAGAGTGCTGATGACGGTGCAAGTCTCCTCTTGACCATGCCCACCTCGCCAGCCTCCGACGTACAGACAAGATGGGACCATGTTCAGGTTGTCGGCCAGTTCTACCACCATGGTTGCGTTTGTTATCAGGATGGACTATTACGCCTCTGCCGGTCCGCACGCCAGGTCTTCGTCAGTCAGCCTACACGGCTCTTCTTGCATGGCTTCTACATACGCGGTTCACTGATCGAACTTTGGGTCTTTGATCGATCTGGCTTGTATTCTAGCGACGTATTCGATGTTCGGAAGGACTTTGTCCAGTTCCTCTCTATTATTCTCAGCTACCAGCGGATGACACACCAGGGCCTAGGGAATACCAACATCATTGAGACGGATAAGGGCGGCAGCTATATTATTCTTGACGATGGCGTGGTGATGCCCTCTCTGAGAAAGCTCTATCTCGAAAGCCACCCAATTGCGTCCCGCAAAGGCCTTATTGGCCCCGGGACAACTTGCTATCGGGCTAGAATGTCTAACTCGAATCGATGGAGTTGCGTCTTGAAGTTCAAATGGCGTTGGGCCAGGGAGCGTCCGGAGAACGAGCTTCTACAGCTGGCCAAGAAGAAATGCGTCTGGGGTGCTATCTCCCTTGATTACTACAAAGAAGTTGACAGTACAGAAAATCTGCGTCGAGGCCTCCGCTGGGGGCCGCATAGAAAATTCACCAAGATGCACTCTCGCTAGAGAAACGGAAGTATCGACGAGCAACGACAGGAAGAAGTTACGTGTAATGCTGACGGACTTGTCAAATACACAGAAGAAACCGACAACTACTTTCAAAACCGTATCCTTGCCTGCATCGTTACTTCTCCTGTCGGCAGACCTCTTCACACTTTTCAGTCTCGAACAGAATTACTTCAAGTGTTTCGTGACGCTATCGAGTGTCACCGCTCACTCTATTACGACGCCAAGATTCTTCACCAAGATATCTCTCCGGGAAACATGATCATTCTGGATGACCAAGATGAAGGAAAGCCGAAGGGCATCGTCATAGACCTCGATTCCGCAATAGAGCTCGCTGAAGGATTAGGAACAGAGCCCAGAATTATCGGTACCAGACCATTTATGGCTATTGGTGTTCTGAAGGGCGAATTCCATACTTATCGGCACGACCTAGAGTCCTTCCTTTATGTTTTCCTGTGGACACTCATCACGAATCATACGGAGGATCCTCCAGAGACAAGCAAGCTTCGACAATGGAGCAATGGCCGCTGGAACGAGCTCGCGGTACGCAAGTCTCTTGACATGGATCAGAATAACTTTCACAATATTTTGGAGGAGTTTTCTTCCGAATTTCAGTCCCTTAAGCCGCTCGCCGAGAGCCTACGCCAAGTTCTATTTCCCCTACGAGACGGGGTGATTTGGACAGGGACCGACGACTCGCCTGAAGCTGGGGACAAGCTCTACAATAAAATGATCCGCGCGTTTGAGGCCATTGGTTCTGAGGGTGGAAGATAGATGGGATTCATAGCTAATCCGCGTTGAGGACGTCAAGGACACAAGTGGACTATACGGCGACCTTCAGACCCAAGACGAGAGTTGGAAGTCTTGATCTCCACGCTCATCTTGTTGATCTTCTTGGTCAAAGAAAGATACTCCAGGCTGTTCCGAAGCTCCTCTGCTGCTCTGGGAGGAAGCGAGAATCGCAGATCATGGTTTTCCTGTCGATGCCGATCGGAAATCTTCAGCCAGATCGGTGCGGAGTTCCATGCCAAGATAGCTTCCTGAGCCATCTAGGTATGGTGCAGACAGTGCCGAGATGCTTATGAATAAGTACGTCAGTATTATTCTGCCATGCGAACCTAACACCTGGCCGAGTGAATAAGCAATATCTAGAATGACTTTGGTTACTTCAGCAGCACATTATGTGAGAGAAGGCTTGCCATTCACTTGCGGGGTGCAATCCCAACTATACGGTAAAGCCAGCACGACCTTCCCAATTCGAAAATTAAGAGACACAAGACTTGGATTCTTTGGCTTGCCTTGGGTCCTATTGAGCAGCTCAATAAGTTGTCTGGGTTGATAAGTCACTTCTCTGAGGGAAACTCGGGTGTGGTTTTCCGGCAATCATCCCGAATATTCAGAACCTCAGATGGTAGCCCACATCACCTTGGGTAAACAACGTAAAGACAGTCAAACAAGCTCGCAGATTTGTGGCATTTTTGCCATTGCTTGAAATCACACGGCTGAACCAGGCATGGCCACCGGGCCTGAGATCCGGTGTTGATGCCGTTGGCAACATCATCACTTCGCCAATAGATCCACACTCCTCCGGCCTTGTCCGTCACCCAGGTCCCGAGGTCCTTCGGGAGTTGGCATCCGACACGGCGGGACGAGAGCTCAATATGCCTGAAACTAATACCAGTGAAGGAACAATGCGGAGAACAGCCCTCAAGCGTTGATAAAAAACACCCTTTGCCCAACTGTGTTTCACTCTCCACCAACCCTCGAGAGACATCGTGTTCAGGCTATAGAAGATTATCACCATGGTAGCAAGCATCCCCAAACCTCCTTATGAGCCAGGCCTAGCCGCCTTCCTCGCCGTGCTCCCAGCGCCTCCAGACTTCCTCCCTGAACACATTCCCGGAATGCGCGACGCCCAAAATGCCGCAGCGACGCTCGAGTTGACGCTTGCTGGTGAGCCCTTCACCCACGAAGAGCGCACTGTTCCTGGCCCCCATGGCCCGGTGACGTTGTCCATCTTCAAGCCCAACACGCCCGGGTCCTCTCAGTCCGGCAGGCCGGGCATTTACTACGCCCACAGCGGCGGCATGATCTGCGCGAATCGCTTTACTGGTTTCAAGGAAGTCCTCAGTTGGGGGAGAGAAACGAATGCCGTTTGCATCACGGTCGAGTATCGTCTTTCGCCAGAGCACCCCTACCCAGTGCCCCTAGATGATAGCTACGCAGGCCTCGAGTGGGTTGGAAGCCATCTCGACGACCTAGGAATCGACCCGAAGCGCCTGCTCCTCTCAGGCCAGAGTGCAGGTGGAAACATTGTCGCAGCCATGACGATGATGGCACGAGATCGCAACGGCCCCAGCGTGTGCGCCCAATTACTCGACAGCCCCATGCTCGATGATCGCTTTGAAACCAACTCGAGCCAGCAGTTCGTCCGCGAGGGAAGCTGGTCTCGCGGCTCCAACGAGACGGCATGGAATGCGTATCTGGGCAAGTCGCGTGGCGGGCCAGATGTGAGCCCGCTGGCAGCACCTTCACGAGCGACAGAGGTTTCGGGACTCCCACCGGCGTTCATTTGTGCCGGGTCTGCGGAGGTATTCCGTGACGAGAGTGTCGCATACGCGCAGAAGCTTTGGGGGGCTGGTGTTCAAGCGGAGCTACATATTTGGCAGGGGGGCTTTCATTTGTTTGACATGCTGGTGCCTGACGACCCGGTATCGAGAGGGTCGCTTGAGGCGAAGGCGGCGTGGGTGAAGAGAGTGCTGGGGAAGTCTGGGGAACCGAAGCCATGATGCAATGTTTTGGCAGGTTTAATATCATGGAAGATGCTTGCGACGATGTTGAGATATGACAGAGGAGCACACGTAACAGTGCTCGGGGACTGCCATCATGGGGAACAGCCTATAACTGTTTAACCTTCGTTGGCAGAGCTAGCTGTGTGCTGTTTAGTGTCATTGTGTAGACCACATAGACCCGAGGGAACCAACGAACGCAACGATATTAGAGACAAGCAAAGTTTCTTCATTTCACCTCTGAACGCCATCTATGTCATGTCGTTATGCTGTAAGCACGCCCGTTATTCCAAACCTTCATTCCTCATTAAGCCGTCGGCTCCTCTTTGGTCACGAGGTTGTTAAATACAGTCGCCTTGACCTGGCTCGCAATCAGACTAGATCGCTCCTTTGTCGCAATCATGTTGGCATCCTTGGCCAGCTTCTCCACTGCTTTGTCGGTGCCTTTCAGGCCACCTCCTGTCAACATGCTTTGTCCTGCCCGGCTCCGTGCAATGCTTGTCGTAGCCTCCTTAATCTTGGAACTCAAGTCCAGCATCTGTTTGTTGCCGTAGTCGCGGTTCGTGAGGAGTGGGCTCTGGCTAAGGGTCTGAACCCAGTACTTGTGCCACAGCAGCTCCAAGAGGTGGGAATCAAGGGAGCTCTTGAAGTGGGAAACCTCGAGGCTGTAGTATCGGCTTGAATGGGCGCCGAATTCTGCGGCCTTGGCCAGCGGCACGGCCTGGAAGCCATCCGATGCGATTCCGCCTGTGTCAGCCTTATGGTTCGCTGGGTAGGTTCTGAAGGCGCCAATCTCTACTTTGCCGGCGCTGATGGTGCGATCGGGGTCAATCACGACGGCAAGGAATGGATCCTGGTACTGCTGTTGCATCGCTTCCGTTTCAACGTCGATGCCGCTCAGCCAGCAGCCGTAGCCTGGGTGGCTGTGATACCAGCCCACGACGTTCTCCTGTCGCCCCTGTTCACGGCTCGTGTTGAGGTACTCGATCAGGTATTCGTTCGCTTCGCCCTGGGCGTTGACGCGGGTCTCTGTTCCTTCCACGGGAAGACGGAAAGCATCCGTGACGACAAAGGTATCTTCATCGATGTAGCCCTGCATCAAGCCCATGACCTCGAGGGAGCCACCTGAGCGGGCGTGCATTGTCATCTTGATGAGAGCAACGGCACTGATCCGCACATGCTTGAAGTAGTTGGGGTCCCTTGTCCATGGCCTCGCGGCGGCGATGGTTTTCTGTGCTTCGCCATCGTAGCTGTAGAGGGCGTCGCGCTTAGGGTCAATCAACTGGACGTTGTTGTCCAACTCTGTGGCACGATGTTAGCGTTCTGTTACCCGAAAAAGCAGCGGTACGAGGTTACCACTCACCCCAATACTTGAGAGCGGACTCCATAGTCAAGACCCGACCTTTGCCTGGCGACGCGGAGAAAGGAAGGATGAAGGTGGGAAGTTGTGAGCGGCGGATGGAGGTGAGCTGGGGTACTGTCTGTTTGGCGGAGGATGATGCCTGCCCCGCTCTTGCCTGGAGCATGTCAGCCTTATCGATAAGAGCTCTGGACCAGGGCAACTTCCAGGTTGGGATCGCTCAACAACATCTTGAAGGAAGGTGTCATCATCACAACTTCATCACAACTTCATCAACATCCACACCACACAAGACAATGAGACGAAAAACGAGATTGAATATCGGAAATACAACACCTCAGCAATAAAAATAAAATGATCAATTACAAAATAAATACTGGACCAAAAAGACTAGTACACACACAACAAATCTCGAGATCTTACGCGCTGTGGGCCCAGCACAGCTGACCACATCTGTCCAACAACTGTCCAACAACTTCACCAATCAATCTCCCTCTCTTCAACTTCCTTCATCCTTCATCATTCATCTAAACCGAACCAGTGTACGGAGCAGAGGTGTACGTAGGCCTCTGAATTCCCAATCGGAAACGAGGCACGCGATCCATCCGGTTCAGAGCCGTTGTTGGCATCCTCAGAACCGTCTCGCGATACATGGTCTGCGTCTCCCACTCATAAGAGCATCCAATTGCGCGCTGCATACCTCCCTCAGAGGCGCAGAACATGAGCGTCACGGGCGGCCTGATGGCCTCGAACAAGGTCAACTCCATGTTGTAGGTATCCACGAGCGTGAAGATCTACTCTTTGTCAGCGAATTCACCAAAACGATCTATGTTGACAATGGTGCCTTACCCTCATCTCGCCAGGTCGTGCTTGCTTGGCCGCTTCAATCTTAATCCGCACCTCTGGGTCCTTGAAGGGATCGATGCCCACACGCTCGCCAAACTCGTTGACGATGGACCTGCTCAGAGTGCTTCCGTTGGTGGTCCAGGAGAAACGCTCAAAATTTCCACCAAAGATGGCTCTCTCAATCGTTGGCGCATTCAAGTGGCCCTCGAATCCGAACATCTCGGCCTGGGTATCAGCGAACTTGCCGCCATAAATGATGCGAACCAGATTCGGCGTCAACATCCAGGTGTATAGGAAGAGCAGCAAGAAAACGACACCAGCACCAATCATGCCCGAACCATACGCTCCAGCTGACGCGCCACTTCCAATCAGGGCAATGGCAATGATGAAGAACGCGCCGTTCCATTCGACCATCAGTCCGGCCAAAAAGCGCTTCATCGAGGGGCCAGTGGACCAGTAGACTGGATAGAAGGTCTTCCATCGGACAGAGAGGCCCCAGGCACCGTCAATGATGATGGTGTCGTTTTCAGCAATACCGGCAACCTGGCAATGGGGAGTAATGTCCCACAACGAGGACTGGTAGGCATCCTCCATTTCATACCATGGCTGGTTGGGATGGACTGGGAGAGTGCAGATATAACGCTCAAGGAGCTGGTCCGAGTCATTAGCCAAGGACAATCGAGAAAAGGCCTGGAATGCCGTATCTGTCCGGTCAATCTGGGGTCGCATTCTGAGAAGGCCCATGAGGGCATAGGCCTGGTCACCGGCGAGATACTCCGTTGTCTGCCGGCTATACAGGCACTTCAGAGCCAAAACAGCTTGTTCGAGTCGACTCAGGCTAATGGAGCCCAGGTAGTGGTCAATGAGGTGCCGCGCGACGTTGGGGTCCATGTACGTCCAGACCTGCGCAGCGAACTGGTTCTTCGCCACTCTGAGCGGTGCCTGGAGGTTGCCATCGCGAGTGTAGATCGCGATGGTCCTGCCCGGGCTGAGAAGAACCTCAGGGAATGTCCACATCCGACTACCCCATTCGCGGAGAAGGGTTTCGGTGGTCATCTTGCCTGTCGAGGACTTGCCTCGTCCCACGGCGATGATCATGCTGTGGGCTCCTCGGAGGACATCAGAGATGCGGTACACCTGTTATTATTATCAGCAAGGTCCCAGCATTTGATCAACTCGCTAACTCACGTCAGATTCCAGCTCGGCCTCGTCACGCATACAGCTGCAGGCGATCCAGTACGCGGGCAACTTGGCAGCTCGGCAGGCAGTCTCCGCGATGTGATGGAGAGCAACCATATCCTGCTCGGATCCATGGTTAAAGTGCTCAGTGGAATACGCGACGAAGAGGTAGCCAAGGTTGGCGTCCTCCCCGTCCGTTTTTTCCCACTCAGCAACGTCACGCACGTCAACTCCTCGGTTCATGTCGTTGAACGGCTCCCGAAGGAAGCAGAGGTAGCGAGGTCGCAGCATACGGTACACCTGATTGTTCCGGGCCATGAGGGAGAGTCCCTTGCGATTCTCGAGCAAGTTGCTCCACACCTTGGCATCGCCATTGAACCGGTAGAGGACTGGGGCGTAGCAGAGGTTTCTCTGAATAATGGTGGGTTTGCCATCCCAGAACTTCACGAATTAGCCTTGCTGCCCATGGCGCGAGATTGTCTTGCTGGCGGGTACTCACCACAAGAGTCATGGCGAGCGCGGCGGGGAGCGCCCTCAGAACCATGATGCCCCAGTCTTCCCAGCTCTGGGGGTCATAGCTAAAGTCGACGACCCAGGTCGCAATGCGGACCTTCAGAGGCGCAACCTTGCGAACATAGGTTCGCTTCCAAGTGGAAGTTCCTGGCCCCTCGTAGATCTCATCAGTGGTGGCCACATACATGTTACGGAGGTAACCGTCATTGTGATGGAGGTATCTATCCGATCGAGGCTTCATGGACACACGGCCAGCGAAGTCGCGATGCCTGTGCTTGGTCTCGGAGTCGGTGAACACATAGCCCGGTTTCTGATACAGGACGGGATTTCGCCATCGCCATATCGAACGGGGTTCTGTGAAGTGAAGACTGCCCTTGAGCTTGACGGGGAATTCTTTCTCGCCTCTCTATGAATGAACCGTCAGCTCAGCATCAGAAGTCGGATGGGACGTTCTTTACATCTTTCTCTTCAGCGCTGTACTGGGGGGAGATCTGGGACGTGGACACGGGGAGGATGTGGTCCTTGGATAGCTAAGAACGTTCAATTGATGCTACACACAGAAGCAGCCGCGGAAGAGCTTTACCATCGTTCCGTCCTGCTGACCATTGCCCGTTCCTTGTTGGTAAATACCCTGCTGACCAGTATAGGCCTGTCACTGGAGGTTAGGTGAAGACACGAGGCAAAGGAAGAGATCTTTGACGAACCGCTTGTTGCTGATACTGATTCATGCCGTGATGTGGTTGCACTTCAGCCATAGGTTGCGGATTGTTTTGGTAACCGGAGGACTGAGCAGAGAGGGGACTCTGCGGCGAGACTGGCGGCGGGTGGTTATAAGGGACGTTTTGATAAGACTAGCAGCTCAGGTAAGGATCATTGATGAAGTCAAGTTGGGACAGGGGTCCTCACGATCTGGGAGCTACCGGGAGTATATGCGCCACCGTGGGCCTGCACTCGCGATGGCTGCTGCAGTTCGTACTGACAGAGATGAGCATCGACCTGGTTGCTGAAGCAGTCCTGAGAGAAGCAGACTTACAGTACCCGGGGCGTTGGGGTCGTAATTCCCGCCGTGCAAGTGCGACTACAGTTGTGTCAACTAGGAACGATCAAGAATGAGACGGAGTGTGGGCGCCTACCATGGTTATGTATGTGCGATTCTCAGGCAAGAGAAGACGGAGTTTGAGAGTGAACGGAGAGTGGGAGAAAGGGGCACAGGATCGGGCTGCAGATGGCGCGGGATGGGCACTCCTCTTTCTCAGATGGCAGTACGCTAATTTGTAGACAGGATGGCAAGGCGGCTCTTCGACGGTGAAGAGTTTGCGGATGGGCAATTTAGCTGAGGCTCAAAGGACGCCCTGAGCCGCCCTATGAGGGCGGCTCGATGCCTTCTATTTCACACGGGGACATCCTAGTCAAACAGGGAACTGCACGCCCGCCTCTTGCCACCGGAGACCTGGACTCTTCGGGAATCGGCAATTTCTCGACTCAAACCACACGCAGCCTTGCTCTAGATCGTTTGGCAACCGTGGCTGAGGGATGGAGGACGCATGGGGATGGGGGTGCATGTGATGAATCTGCCTCCTGCGTCCAAGGCGTCGCTGCTACGACGGTTGCGACGTTGATAGGACGGTGATGCGACACTCTCCAACGGCATCATCCGTCTAGTCCTGTGCTAAACGACAATAGACACGTACAGCTGAACGCCCAGGAGTCGGTTCGAGGCAATATATTGGCTGTCTGGCGTGTTTCTTTGCAGTCGTGGCGTTAGTTGTGCAACTTGGTGGCTTTGGAACAGCGCCAACACAACTCCCTGGGTCTCGACCGGCTATCATGAGCTCCGTGTTACAGGACCAGCCAGGCTGGAGAGAACGCCATGTGCAACCCAACTCACTAGCCCACCCTGCACTCCGCAGGAGGTTAGGGGTTTGCCTTTTTTTTCTTCAGCCTCAAAGGGGTTGCGGACTACCGGATTTGGTATGCTGGGCGACGGGCTGGCGTGGCTTTCCAGCAAGGGACGGGCTAAGTTGGCAGCCTACCACATCTTGTGAGTGACGGCGCTGAGACCTGCATGAAGCAAGGATCTCACATGACCATCCATCGGTAGTTGCTCGACGGAGCATCGTCTCGAGCGATGTCAACCTTGCGAATCGTTCAGCCCTGATAGTGGCACCAACCGGGTCTTGCAAGAGGTCGCCCAACCGAACCACCGGGTCCGTTCAAGTGGAGATGATAGGGAAAAAGCCTTAGACAAAGATACAAGCTTTTCCCAGTGGTCCCCCTTGGACATGCATGCCCTTATCCTGCGAATAAGGCCAGGAACCCGCCCGTTCTTGTTGGTCCTACGGGCTTGATTCCCCGTCTTCTCACGGAGGCAGACGTGGCGGGCGTTCTGTATTTGAAACATGGCGCGGGTCTAGACAAGCCCAGCGGCAACAAGCTCGTGATTGTTGGCCGGCATCTTTCGCAGAAGGAGATCGTCGTCTGGGATAGGACGTGCCGAAACCGAAGCGCGCTGAATAGTTGGACGCCCCCATTCGTCCTTGAAAATGCCCTACGTGCCTATTTCAACTATTGTCGAGCCTAGCTTGCCGCCGGGGCTCCAATAGTTAGGACCCCTGGCCTTCAGCTCTGGTGGAGGTGGTGACATCCGATCTTGAGTCTATCAAAAGCCGGTGGGAGACGGCTTGGTCCTCTATTTTCTTCCTTTGGACGCCTAGTTTTTGCTAAGATCTGCGATTGCCCACCTTGTTGAACTTGTCTTTGAGAGAGATCCGCAATCATGTCGTGGATGCACAGAGAGAATCCGTATGATGCGTTCGCGCAGGAGGCGAACAACTCGCCTCTCACGATCGCCTTCCCGCAATGGATGCTCCATATTTGGGAGACAACTCATGGTATGAAATAACACATCGAACGACCTTTTTTCCAAAAGTTTGGGAGTGGAGATATTGACTCGTGCTAGAGTTCCCTGAGGGCCGTTGGTACCTGGATCCGAGCCCGCAATGTCTTCGGACCAAGGCGAACCTAAGAATCGTGTAAGTTCAACTCTACGTCTTCTCGAAGAAGAGAATCCTGCGAGGGTGGCGCGGATCATTATACGGACTTCTAACAATCACCAGCTTTGCGCCTCTTGACCTCCCCAGAAGAGACGCTCTCTCGCAAACGCTAGAACTCTTCGATATCCTCAATATCCCGAGCGACTTCACACGGGAGCGTCTGCAGTCCGTCAGTCACAGCTTCGGACGAAGCACCGATCGCAATGGATCGAACACTTGGTTCCACTTCCTCTGCAAGAACATCGACATCAAGCAAGATGGTGCCAACGCGCCCGAGATTGACAACCGCGCCGCGACGATGGGCTATCACCTCTCGACGCTGCCGCAGGCTGACTACAGCTGGCACCGCGCGGGTTTCTTCCTACGGGTCGAGACAGATGGGAGCACAACGCTGGTGTGTTTCGGGGCAATGCCGCGTATCAGGCAGAGGATCACCGAGTTCGTCGCGGCCAAGGCGTGGGAGCACGTCATGACCGATCCATACATCTTGTTCGATCTCGTCTTCGAGGCGCTGTACTTTGAGGTTGACAACACGGTCTGGAAGATGAACACTGTCTTTGGTCCGCTGGAGCATGTAAGATTGATTTCCCTATCCGCACTTCCTCGCCCTCGGCACTAACAGGAGCAGTTGATTCTGGAATATGCCAACTCCAAGAACATTCGCAAGATGAGCTCCAAGGTCCCCTTCGCTGCCATGCACAACTGCGCAAAGCACATCATCCACATTGCTGAGGCCATCGAGGCGTGTCTCCTGCTTGTTGACGAGACACTTCACAAGGTCGGCAGCCACACTCACTCAGCACAACCCATGACGACGCGGGAGCCTGTCCTGAAGCAGCTCCGTGAGACGCTGCAGTACCGACGGTCACTCTTCCGGTCGAGTCAGTTGCGCCTCGGGAGTCTCCAGAAACGCATTGACAACGCCATCACTCTGTCGTTCAATCTGGTCACCCAACAGGACTCCATGGTCATGATCCAGGATTCCAACTCAATGAAGGTGATTGCAGCCATCACCATGATCTTCCTACCCACGACGGGTGTGGCTACGGTCGTTGGCTCGCAGTTGTTCGTGGCTGATCCTCCGGGCGACCGCAAGGACTGGGATGTCCTCATCACGCCACTATTCTGGACGATGTGGTGGGTCGCTATCCCGTTGACTGTCTTTGTGGTTATCCTTGCCATGGTTTGGCACTGGTGGACACATACAGAATCCCCGACAGGGGAAGTGGTACAAGTTGTGAAGAGGGCGGCTACGTTCAACTCGACCAGCACCAAGAAGTTGTAAGGAGATGGAGGACAGATCGGTGGGGAGATCTCTAATGACAATCTGCAGATGTAATCTTAGGTATATTTCCTTTGTTCTTCACATGTAATACCAACAATTTTCGTGGCTTTTGCCAAGTTCAATTCACTTGGTACTGCAAGTTATCTTGTGGCTTGGGTTGGTGGAAACGGGCTGAATGGAATCACGGATTCCTTCATCTGCCATTAATCAGTGTACAAAAAAGGGCTCTATGTACAAAAATGTCCCGAATATACAGTCGTGACGTTCGATCATCTGTCCGTCTAGCGGGTACAAAATCGGATCCGTCTGGCGGGTAGAATAAACACGAAACTTGGTGACACGCCATCATATGGTGAAAGACGTTGGTGGCTTAACAGCTGAAAAGGGCTGGACCAGGGATCTTGTATTCGGAAGCTACAGCGAATCGCATGTCAGTATGAAGTTTGGTTCTCAGGTCAACATCACGAGAGACTGACCTTTATAGGGATCGTAAGTGATACCAGCGTCGCTACCCGTGTAGGCTCCAGGGAAGCCGACGAGGTCGCCGGGTATTGTGCTTCCCGAACCGGTGACCTTGAGCTGGTGGCAGCCGGGGTAGAATTGGGCTCCCGGATACTGGTATGCGGCGTGCAGGGCGATGATCTCGTGACGGACCAAGTAATAGCCAGGTTTGAGGCAGCTGGGGATGGTGTAGTCGACGCCTTCATTGTCCGCAACCATAAGAGATGTCTGTTATACATTACATGAGCTGTTAGATCGAGCCACATGGCTGAGAAGCTGAAAAAAGGGCCCCCTTACCGCTGCCCAAGTGTTGGAGGTCCCCTCTCGGCCACCCTCTTGGATCTTGAACCAAACAGCCTCGCTACCAGGCTCCCACGCATCGCAGCCTTCGTCCGGACACCGAGCCATGTAAGTGAGTACAGGACCAACATGTGAATCGGGCCACAGCGTCCAGCGCAAATTCACGGTCGATCCGGCCTCAGCCTCAGCATGCAGGGCAGCGGGCTGGCTGCCCTTGACACCACCGGCGGTGTAGCCATTGCACTGCACGTCAATCAGGTCGACGTCCTCGACCGGGCCATTTCCAGGAATAGGTCGCGAGATGCGTTCCGGGGTAGGCGACATGTAGGGATCCGTGTTTGGGTTGTAGAACTCGTACTCCTTGCCTCCGATGGTCGCGCTCTCGACGTAGCCATGGGCAGCCACCAGGGCTGCGGAAGAAAGAAGAGAAACTAGGAGACGCATTGCGTTTTCTAGTGTTGTGTTACTTGAACAAAGAAAGGGGAGTTGGGGTTGTTTAATTGACCGAATGGCGTGCGTCGAGGAGCGTGATAATGCAGCCACTTGGTTCACGGCGATGAACCGCTATTAAGTACAATAACCACATAGTGGTGTTGAAACCGAAACAGGATCCATCAAGATGAAGGACCCGATATACTGGATAATCCCACCATTGAAGCTCGACTGTTTTCGAAATCTAGATCTTGGCATCCCGAGCTCTGTTTCAAGTTGAGCGTCTCGCAGAAATCGACGATTGGTGGAGTTTTTCAAAGTGTGTGTTTTGTATTTCTCCCGGATGAAACAAAGAAAAGGACTCGGGAATACAAAAGGGAAACTCTGGAGTCACTGTTGAAATCAACTGATTTCTGCGGTTAAGCGATCATCTGCCGAAACCATGGTTGTTTGAGGTTGCTGGCGCAGTTACCGTTACCGTTGCCGTTGCCGTCGAGGTTGGATCGGAGACAACATGGGTATTGCCGCAACGGGATAGTCGGGGGATGGCTGTGGAATTTTCAATAAGGTATACATAGACTTGAGTTGACTTGGAAACCTTGGTTAGCTCATTAATTCTTCATTTGCTTGAAATCACGGAAAGAATGTTGAGAGTTATCATTGCTTGAGAACCTTCTCCATTGCGTCCTCACCACTAGCCCTGAGAATGAAGGCAACGTCCTGAATCTCATTCATTTTCTATCAATCAATGCCTGAAACAGGCTGTGCTTTCACGGAATTGACTAATAGTTATCAGATTTGACAGTGTGTTGCCTGTTGAGCTGGGAGCTAGTTGCTCTTTGGTCTTGGAATTTTGACGTCTTATTAATACTTCGAATGATTCACACCCTAGCAGATCTAGTATGACTACGACTCTAAATATTTGAGCTTCTTTTAATATAAAGTCTATTTTGATTTCCCACTGGACGATGGCAGTTAATATCCAAGAGCATTCGTTCCAGTAGACTTGGCGTTTTTCAACAGATCCAAGGCTCTAGGGTAGTGACGCAATAGACTCGGCCATCCCGAGCTGAAAAGACTCATGTCAGCTTATGACCATCCTTCTCCCATCCCCAGCTTCTCAACAACATCGTGAATCTTACATCTATCTCATTTTAAGTATGAAGTTGCCTCTAGAAATCGTGGGCCTCATTTCCCAGCAGCTCTCTTCTGAAACTCCGTTCGTTTACTCCTTGGATGATACCGTCGGTACGGACTGGAAACAGCGACGCCGAGACGTCTATAACTTGGCGCTGACTTGTCGATCTGTCTTTGGCTTCGTCAGACATCACCTTCATGAAATCTTGGTGCTCGAGTCACCGGAGGACCTCTTAACGGCCTTTGTTCACTTGCTGAAAACCCCTAGCATTCGACGTTCTGTGCGCCATATCAGATGCTGTATGGAGTTGGAGTCATGGACGGCGCGAGAAGAGGCTCGACATTTCTGGACGTCGAAGCATACAAAAGATACTCGTATCATCGAGCACTTGCTGAAAAAGGAAGGACTCCGACCTTTCTGGTGGAGGGAACAGCCCGAGCAGGATAGGAATCGTTGGGAAGGCCTCGAAAGCTTCGACGGTCTTGGGGTCGCATTCCTGTGTGTCTTATTTATGTCGACCGAACTCGAGACTTTGTCTTTTGAGCAAAAGGATTCGAGCTGTTCGGAGTTTGAGAGCTTACAGGCGGACCTTGAGCATGGGACCGACTTACCTTTCTTGACCAACCTTCGGACAGTCAAATGTCGCCTTAACGAGACCAGGGAGTGGGCATGCATCGCCGAGCCATTGTTCTCGGGAACGTATCAGCACGTACGGACACTGATTCTGGACGGAATGACCATGTGCGACCTGGCTTGGTGGGCGGATATGGAGATGATCGATAACCTCCGCCTCGAGGAGCTCTACATAGGACCACGAGACGAGCTCAGGAAGCGCCCCGGCCATCCATCATTCGGAGAGCGAGAGTGGGTACGGGGGAAATGGATATGCGGAACCGAGGACCCCCAAGAATCCGAGTTGGAGGTTGTGGTGTTGAATACCCTGGATAGTGAGGGCTGGGGGCCTTCAGAGGTGACCTCCAAGCGGCGAATGTCCAAGCTGAGCGGCTTCAAGCGGCTCCGACTCTTGGATGTGGTGTTTGATTCAGCACCGCACATTCCCTCGCGGACGTTGGTTGCTTTGAAGGATATCGCGACGTCACTTGAAGTTTTGAGGTTGACGAACTATCCATTTTTGGTCAGGATGCCAATCAACGAGGACAAGTAGACTTGACATAAAGAAATGCCATTCCTTGTATATAGTTAGGTACGTAAGCCTTTTTCTAATCAACTGGGAGTTAACTACGAGTGGGTAATGTTCTCTTGGAAGTTCGTCGTGTGTTACTGGTGAGGGGGTTTGTTGGGTGTCTGAACACTCTGCGAGAACTCAAGCATCAAGGTATCCACGGGCAAAAGCAACGAAAAGCCGGCAGGTACAATGAGCAAGATGTAAGATCCAATGTTCTGAAGCAAGATGACACGAAGTAGGGCTCTTAAGCACGCTTGAGGGTTGAGTAGTCGCGACTATGCCGATAATCTATTCGTCTCGCAGACTCTACTACACACGGCCTTTCTCCTTACCTTCCAGGAAGCCATCGCACTATTAATTAGTATGTTTAGGCGGACCATCGATTATCTGAAATATTCCTGACCAGAGTCGCCGACGGCTCCCTCCTCACATCGTTGGGTGTAGATGTGTCCTTCGTGGACTGGTCAACTGATCGGCGTACCGTGATGGCCTTTTCATCTGAGAACAGAGATTGAAACATCATGGGGCCGAGAGGTAGGGGCACCGTGTTGTAGGTGACAACTGGCAAGTTGGGGTGGAGGGATTTGACATTCCCAGCGCGGGCAGGGCATATCGGAACATGGCGAGGACGGTCTTCAATATATATGGAACTCTAATCAGGGATGCTTCTCGGCCACCTGCGCCTGGCCAGGTGTAGGATGATGCCTCATGAATAGTCAGTGGTTCTCAATCATCTCCAAGAAGCCTGGGTCCCCCTTTCCCGTTTCTAATCTGTTGGAAATGGTCACGCACAAGGTGATGGAATGGCTCCTGGGCTAGGAATTCCTATTGTCGAGTACCTAGCTGGCGAGAGAGCTAGCCAGTTTACATTTCGCTTAGTGTCACCGATGATCATCCTGGATCGGCAAGGAAGGAAATGAAATGGCACAAAACGATGCTGAAGAGTCGGAGCCGCGAAAAGCATCCATCAGGAGAACAGCGCTCGAGCATTGTCAACCGTCACTGGGGACGGTTCCGAGCATCTGAGGATGGCTTTTTTTTTTTTTTTTCTTTTTTTTTTCTTAGAGTGCACCGGCATCATTCAGTCTGGCTAGGGCAATCGAAACTGTGAGTGTGGATATGCTGCCAATGTCTATGAGAATGAGGCCTCTCATTGTTGGTACCACAAGCCACGAACACGAGCTAGGCTCCGCGGATATGAGTGAAGATGGCGAGCGACGGTGGCACAACTGCATACTGGTGTTATTTAGAGGTCATCAAAGATTCGAGGCAGTTCTTCTATCATGCTCCTTTATAGATGGTACCTTCTTTTTAGCCCCAAATGGTTGAGCGAGAGAGCCGTACGTGAGTCCCTAGTTTGAAGGCATCCATACTACGAGTCCTGATACCCCGCGTTTTTGGGTGCAGGGGTTGGTTAGCATCTGACGCCGCGGCGCAGGGCCAAAGGGCAAGGAGCGAATAGGAAGCCCATGATAAGGAACTTGTCCCTTCGACGGCGCGAGACGGATCGTGACAACCCAAACACGAGGCACAAGGGAAGAAAGTTTGGGGGGGCCCATTCACCCCAAACGAATGGGTTTCGTTTGTGGGAGAGAGGGGGGTGTGTACGACGGAATTGATCTTATGCCAGGTTCGCGTGACCAGGATTGGGGGGGGAGGCTTGGCTTCGGTGATGTCACCGGAGTTAGACGGGGAGAGGATGATGGAATGGACAGCTTGCGACAGAAGAAGGGGCTTGGTTGTTGTTGTTGTGGTTGTTGTCTCTTCGCGCGTCCTTGGTGTCTCACTTCTCCGGCAAGGGCAAAGACTCGCGGGGAGAACAGACAGCGTCGTCGCATCTTTCTGATTTGAGAGACATGGCGTTCAACGTCCAACAAGTGAGATGGAAGAGAGGGAGGGCTGGCTTTGTTCGTGTGGTTGAAGCTGCCTGACCACTCACTTCAGGGCAAGTTGATTATGATCGTGATCAAGGAGGTTACGTTCTCCGACATCCATCCCTCGCACTGGTCTTGGAAACAAACCACCACCTCTTCATTCCTTGGACTGGATGGAACTATGTGCATCATCATCTCATGGTCGCTTATCAACGACGGCAGCGTGGTGGTACTCTGTACCCATCGTGGTGGTTGGTTGTGGTTTGTAGTTGTGGCGGGGGCGCATCTCTCGCTATCGTCCCTGCGCGGTTGGTTCATACCAAATCGGGCAGTCCCAGCCCAATTCCGCGTGGATGTGTGTCCCGTCTGCTTATCTCTGGCCCTCGTTCTGCTTGCTGACAGATACGAGTGCAGCAGCAGCAGCGTCTCAACAAACCCCATCCTGTACGCTCGGTAGAATGTGTGACTGTGCCGAGAATAAAAATATCATATCATAAAAATTGATTGGTACCCGCAAGAGAGTACATGTATCTTTTCGTCCCGGGATTCGATGCAAGTGAGGCCGGCCGCCCTCAGCGACTTGTGTTTTGCCAGCTGGCTCACCTCGATTTGTCCTTCTCCCCGGGTGCCTATGGAGCACTCTCACCACCGTTGCATCTCTCCAAAATCCCTGTTTCAACTGACAGGAACATCTCGATCGCTTGATCCTCACTTTGTGTTGTGTTGCCAGCCGGCTCTGGTCAAATGGTATGCATCTCGCAGGCGGCCTGTCAGCTAGGTACGATCACCTCTTGTTCAGCTCACGCGCAACCCGACCTGTTTTCCTGTTATTGTCACTGCGTCCATCAATCTCAGACATGGGCTTGGCACACCTCACACCTCCCCCTCTCTCCCGACAGTTCCCCATACTCATGCGGGTGCACACACGTCTTGTCCTCCGCTCCCCCACGCCTCGGGTGCATGCGCCGAATCGAACAAGTATCCGCCGTCACCGCTGAACCCGCTGTTAAAAAGCTTGAGGGTCCCCTGTTTGTTGTTGTTGTTCCCTGCTCATCTAGGCGGTCGTGAAGTTGTCGCAGCTCTTGTCGTCCGAGTCGTTTGCACCTCTTTGTCTAAATCCGCGACTCGTTCAGGGAAAACTGCACACACCCTCTCAGTGAGGCCCCACGAGGCATCATCGTTGTCGGTTTCGATTCGTCGGTGCCTTCGCGCAGACACACGCAGACACACACGACACCAAGTGACATTGCTCAAGCACACCCTCAAGCACACTTGTACGGAACCGAACCCAGGGCTAGCCTAGCACAACAGAACCCTCAAAGTGAAGGCGCTGCAAGGCACGACCCGCCATCCAGCGTCATTCACCCTCCTCAGTTCGGGGTCCTCGGAGGGTCAGCTTTCTTGTTCCAGCCGTACCGTGATTCGCTCCCTGGCACAACTGCCAGCTTGTCCCGGCTTCGCCCTTGATCCGTGAGCCAATCCAAGGATTGACTTTTACGTACTGAAATCCTTGGAGAAACACGCAGCTTGGAGGCTAGACGGACAAGCACGCGGTCATCCCCGGACTGGACCCTTTCTTTGCCTGGTGCTGGGCATTTTCCCCCCTCCTCCGGTCGCCGGATCTCTTATCCGCGACTGGCTGGGCTTGGGTCTGGGCTGAGGTCTGGGCTGGGAATCAGTTTTCGTCAGGACGAAGGGCTTCGACCGGAAGAAGAAGACAGATCGCCCAACCATCAAGTGTTTTGGCAAAAGGGAGGGGAATCGTAAAGAGATCGGGATTCTTGTTGGTGATACTCGCTGGACAGGGCTCAGAAGAAGGAGATCAATCAACCTTGGGGGGCGTGCGACATTGGAAGTGGCAGCCTCAAAGGAACGCTGCCTGCCCCGATTGAAGTCGACAGCCACGCGCTGACGGTAGGTACCTAGGTACGCCCGGGCTGCCTGCCACTTGGACTGCCTGGAAGGTACATGCACGTACCTACGTACTGGGAACCCACCTGCCAGCCCCGCTGTCGCGAGACATGCCAGCACACCAGCTCCTCCAGCATACCTCCTGCTCCAGGGCTACCTTCCAAACGACCTGAAGTTAGTGCCACCCGCCCAATCAATAGGCCCAAGGTCAAAGTACCCGCCCGAGATACGGAGTACCGAGGACCATCAACGCCTTCCCGCTCCACGACGCACTCACGCTCTTGCCTTGTCCCGGAGATCGGGACTGGGGTGACCACCCTTACCCGCTATGATGACTCCACGCTCCTTCCTGCTGCTGTACCAGCGCCAGCATCAGCATCAGCCCCGGATTGCCCCTTCCACTAATGGCAGTACTTCTGATAACACTTCCCGTGCTTCTAATACTCCTACTCCCTCCTCCTTATCTCCCACTCCCACTCCCACCACTCCTTCGACATCTCCCTCTCCCACATCCATTCCTTTACATACTTCGCATTCCCATTCGTCCCTGACCTCTCCCTCGTGGTCAACCAACACCGTCGACCTGGATCCCGCCAACAACTCCTTCGCTGCGACTCCGACGACGACCATCTTCTCAACTCCGCGCTGGGCGCACAAGCATGACGATAGCAAGCCCAACATTACAGTCACAATCACTTCTGCACAGCCTTTCTCCGATGCAACGATGGGAAAACGCAAGGATAGGCGAGAGACATCATGTCTCTCCCCTTCAAGCCCACCGACTACCACAACCAGCCTAACGACAAGGCCAACGACTCCGACGAGCCCCGTCAAGATTCCCACCACCAACAGCAACCGCCTCGTCGCCCATCCTCAAAAACGCCATAGCTCTCAGCGACAGAGGCAGCGGCAGCGGGATTCACGATGTCCCGAAACGCTCCCCCCTTCCCTTGCTGCCCTCCTAGCTGTTACGGATATTCCCAGACCTCGGCAATCGCAACGCCGACGCCAACGGTCGGACAAGACCCTTACTGTCGAAGAGGTTATCGATTGTCAGCAAACTTCGGAGAAGGAACTGAGTTGGACCTTGAGCCGGAACCCCTTGGAGATGCTCCTTTCACCACTGCAGGAGGCGGCGGATGACGATGAAAGTGTGAGCGACTGCAACATTGGATCTGCCATGTCAACCCGAACCTACTCAATCGACTCGATCCCCTCTCTGGATGAATCCTTTAGCAGCGACTGCCTATCATCTCTTGGAAGTCCTCGAACCCCAAGCTTGTCATCTCGAAGAACGCGGTTTGCCCCCAAGCGGATGTCACTTGAACCCGTGATTTCACCTCCTGGTTCAGTTGACGAGCATCCCCTTGCTGTCGTGGTTGATGAGGATGAGATGGATTTCACAGCTCTTGGACAACCCGAGGATAACCAACCCTCCAAGTCCCAGTTCCTCCATCCCTTCAAGCCTCTTAGGTCTGCCTTCAAGTCAAACTTGACTGCCTCCCTCCGGGCGCTGAAGTCAGCTGCCAAGTCATTTTCCGCCATCAACTTTCCTTCGATCCCACCCGACGACTTCTTGACTCGGTCAATCCTCACCATCGACCCGAACGTGCCCTATGCCGATGAGCGTCGCCCACCTGTCTTGGATGAGATTCCCTCAGCAGAGATGAGACGCTATCTGAACCCGACGACAAACTCTCGCATCGAGTCACCCTCAAAGACTATGGCGGCAGGTACTTTTGCGGCATCTATTCAGATGCGCACCTACAAGATTCAACGCTCCCGAACCGCCTCGGCATCATCCCGGAACGCTTATCCATCCACGTCTCTGCAGTCACAACCGTCCCCTGCACCTCAACAGCCACAGCCGCCGGCCCCCACACAGACACACCAACCGGGCATGCGACAGCGCGAAATGCGTGAAAACCCCGATTTCATCCGCATTGCCGTTATGGAGATGGCGATGCGTAAACGGGGCAAGCTGGACGACAAGCGACCCGGCCGCGCTCGCTGGGCACTGCCTCCGAGACAAATGTCGACCAAGCCCTACGAAGTGGCAGCCAACGGAGTGCCAGTGCGATGGATTCCCATTGCCTGTTGAGTTCAGTCGTGCACACTGGCTCACAGGGCGATAACCATCCTGCCAAGATGGGTAATACTGCCAAGAGGGCGATGACACGTCATGTGCCTCAAGCAGGGTATCTTTGCAACACACACACTCTATGGAGGCAGCGCGGTAACCGGAAGTCTGCGGACCGCCCGTATCTCCGGGAGCTCGTGGAAGAGGGTTACGGTGCAGGGCACGAGGTACCAATCCACTCTATCGGTGTAATGATGCAAATTTTTCGCCCCCCGATGCACCATGGAAGGATTTTAGAAGCCATGGACCACGAGTTTTGGGTTCCACAACCCCGATTAAGGACCCTGGTCCGTCCAGGGTGAGGTTTGCCCTACCGAATCGACTTTCGTCAGTGAGCAACGACGCAATCGGGGACATGACGGACCTCGGCAGACTTTTTCAATGGGAACTGGAGAGTTATCCACCACACACACGACACATCAACGACCGACTCATGACGATGCTATTCATGAGGACCTCCCAAAAAAAAAAAATAACAGCATTATCTAGAAAGCGATTGGCATTTTCGGGAGTTTCGGATCTCTTTTTTCTTTTCTTGTCACCACACCATTCTGCGACTTGTTTTTTTTTAGGGGGGGGATACCACGGGAGGACACATGTTGAGTGAGCATTTGCGAGGTGTCGGAATTGCTTCTTGATGAAATTTTTTCTCTTTGATCCTCATCCACTTTTTTTTTTCTTTTTTTCTCTCGAGTCCTTTGCTTTTCTCTCATTCAGCAGGCCTCTTCGTCGGCATTTGATATCAAGCCTCGCCTCAGTGGGATTGGTTTGTTGGCGAAATGGCTCATGCGAGGGTGAGAGGATCTATGGAGGCGGCTTGGAATGCGAACTTGAACATGGGCGGACTGCATTTGTTGAGAGGAGTTGACGCTTTGGACGGCCACTTGGAAAGATTTGATTGCAAGACAGGGCAAGCAGACTGAACATACACGAGCACACACACACACACATACCAGAGATGTTACATTAGCTGTACGAGCGAGCGAAGGTCATTGGCGCAAGGGGAAGCATGTCTGGCGCGAAGAAGTAGCGGTCTACAATTTTGATATCCGATTCGAATCGAAAACTTTTTATCCCATTTTTTTTCTTCTTCGGCATGACGTCCGATAATGCTCTCTCTCGGTGTGTCTCGGTTTCTGGGGAGTCATGGCCTGCCTACGAGCCGGCCTCCTCTGAACATTAGCTTGGCTATGTTGGCGCGTCATGCAAGCGTGCCCAACCTCGTCGGCACCAATTCATTGACCGCGGTAGCCGACCATGGGACAAGGGGCGAGATTTGATGTGTTCTGACTCGATATCATGATAATCGTCGCTCATTTCCCGGCAACATGGTTGCTCGCGTAAGTACTTCCATACGACCCTTTAACTACAAAGACGAGGTCGGACACGATCACGAAAAAGAGAAACTCTCTGCGACTCGTGGGGGTTACATTAGGGTCATTAAAGCTCGGATCAACACAAGGAGGGGGAGAAAACTTCTAGAAGAAGGACCCCTTCCCTTGTCTAATCTGGGGGAGAAGACGGAGCAGGGGAGTGAAGGGGAGAGAGACAGAGAGCGTTTTTTGAGTCAGGGTCCATCCAACCACGAGACAAGACGAGATAACTCCCGGGGAGATGTTGCAAACGATTTGACTTTCGTTATTGTGTCGCGCCAATAATAACGTGTTGAGCTAAGAGGACGGAGGGGAAGTCGGCAACTCCCGCTTGATAAGGGGAAGCCGAAAACGGCGGTCGGTGTTGGGTTTTTTTTTGTGGTTTGGTTGCTTGGAGGAGGAGGGTTTTGGTTGATGGCTCGTGTTCCCCTCTTTTTTCTTTGGGGTGCTTTGTGCAGGATGGGAGGGGAGGGTTCTAGACCGTTGGGATATGGGGGGGATTGAGGCGGTATGTACGATGATGTATGGAGGTGAAGAAGGTGTCTCGTGACTATTTGCCCCGCGGAGCTGAGTTGTTGTGAATGTGTTGGTTAGGGTCCTGTGTTGATGGGGATTGATAGGGCTTTGGGGAGTCTAGACTGACGGGGGGTTGTTGGGTTGTGTGTCGTAATGGTTCCTGATGGACAAGGATGGTCTTGGGTCTTGATGTTGTGGGCATTGAACAGAGGTACGTAGTGAGGCTGTCCTTGAGAGTAGTTGTAGTAAGCCGGCCTATACTTGCAAGAGTTGTTACTCGAGTACTCCGTAGCCAGTCGTAGGATCAAGAAGACCTCTCGAAGATAAGCACCTCAAGTTGAACCTCACCCGATATTGTCTTCAGCGCCATGTGGTGTCGACGAAACGGATGGTTTGTGAGTATTGCTTTAAACTAGCCATGGCACCCTCGCGCACTCTCTCGAGCCCTGGTTGGCGCAAGATCATGCACTATTATTAATAGCTGGCGATTGACAATGCGAGATCGAAAGCGATGCTGTTGGCTAGCTAGTCACCATTCTGGACTAGGCAGTGCCTTCGGGGATCGACCGACCTCACTTGTCGATGTTACCTACCTATGCCGGTAAAGTTGGACGAAACAACCGACGATGTGGCGTTTCTATAAGGACCTTTCTGGGAAGGGTGATATGTGTGATTGGCTAGGTGTTGTTCCTTAGATTCAATGACCATGTTTGGGGGTTCAGTGTATTGGGCGTGGTGGACTCGGCTGAGCAAAGGCTTCAGGGTGCTCAATAGAGGTGGCTATTTACTCCATTACAACCTAGAAGACATAGCAGTAGTAATACAAATGGCCCACTTGCTGAGTGTCCTAGGTTGGCGATGGGCTATACAGTGGAACAGGTAGCCTGGTTGGATCTTCCAAATGCCATGACTATACTCTACGGCTTGCATATCTGCCGGGCACGGCAAAGGTTGAACTAGCCTGAATCACAAGGAATAGCTTGAACTGCTCGGTTGATTGACTTGGATCTTGGCTTCGGGTAGACAAATAGCGAGTACAGCATGACTGGTCTACGGAGCGACGATGGAACTCCGCTTGAACTCTTGTCCATCTCTCCTATACCTTTAGGCAGACCCAAGAAATACAGCGGCTAGGGAGCACATTATAATATCACGATAAAGACATTCAAATCGGTTCAGTGGCACATAACACGACCACCAATACTTAGAAGAACGTACCTCTCAATGCAAGAACCGCAACTGAATAGTCGGTCTATCCCCAACAGAGGTGAAATAGGCGAGGAGGTGTTTCGTATACTCCGGAAGGGGTTTCGGAGGGTCGGGCTCCCCGAGTGATTCCTAGAGCCAATGTGCGATTGGGTGACCAAAGATGTCAGTGGATGAATTGGTGTTGATCTTTGGAAGTCACGGCCTCAGTGCCCCTAGCATTCGGCCATGGTTCCTCACTAGGAAGCTAGACAATTAATACGCTCTGTCTGATCGTCCTCAACCACCAATGAGGGAGGTTTCGCATTCGAGTATCGTCGTCGAGTTGCGGTGCGAGTGTATGGTATCACCAAGACTTTAGATCGAGATCGTGCTAGGTCTAAACGATGGGTCGGGATTGTCGAACCAGTGCCTGAGGTGCACCGGAAAAGTATGGATAGTATGTCGGTGTGACGGCTGTCGTGATAATTTCGCATGACGCTTTGTTCCCTGTCGTCTTGGGTGAGATGGGACACGCGCGTCGGGGGACTCATGAGCAATGTCTCGCTCACTCCGTGGAGTAACTTGGAGCATATCAAGTCGGAAGCGTAGTGGTACAAGAAATTGTTGAGGTCGTTGTTTCATGTGATGTTTGTGCTGATGATTTCCCTCCGCCTGGTGGGTGTCTTGCGTATCCGTTTCTGTCACTCGTGTTCCTCAGCTTAGAGGTTCTGTTCGTGAGTGCGGGTCGACGACTATCGGGAGGGTTCACGGAGATTTGTAAAGGTGCCGGTCTGGGGGTTTGTCATCTGTCGGCGCTTGTGGGAGTAGGAGGTTGATGAAGCGAAGGAGTGGGCGGATGTATTGCATTGGATGAACGGAAGTGAAGTTGTTGTCGTGGAGTGAAGTGGCTTATCTTGGCTGCTAAGCAAGCTTCGAGAATAAACCAAAGAGATGACAAGAACCATCCACCCGCTATCAACGAGATACCCTTTGCAAATAAAGGAGCAAACCGGCGGCTGTCGAGAAATGAGTCGATCCAGGCACATGTCGGAATCAATGCTCTGAACCCCTCCTGATCGAACAAGGGGTTTTACCCATTGTCGGAACAACATACAGTCCCTTGTTTTCGTCCTTGTTCGATGCCATCCGGGGTATCGCACGATATGACGGAGTCCACGGAACCATGTGAGCCGGGTGAGTTGTCCAGATCCCCTTCGACCCCCGGCACCCAAGACACCGCCAGTAGGTATGTACCCGGGGGCGAAGGGAGCGGGAGGCATCCTTCTTTGTTGCAAGTCTGGTCAGGTGCCTGATTAACCCTACCTTACCAGAAGCTGACAGGCTCAGCCGTCCGTTTTGGAGGCTCTGTCGAGAACCCGTCGGGGGACCCCGCTCTGATCATCAGATGGTCAGAGACGGAGGAGGCGATGCGTGTTGCCAACACGGCAGTGGTTATTTCGGCTGGCCCCTGGCGGGATGATATCGAAAGATATTGGGGGGTTTTGGATCTCGTTGATCGGTAGAGACCGGACAAGAAGCGCACGGCGGGGAGATGGGTGTTGTTGGGATTGAGTCGGTGGTAACTGTATGTTTCGGGTCTCTGTGATCGACCTCCAGTGAGTCTCTACTGCTCTATAATGCCACTGATCTTAGTGGACAAAGTGGTTATATCCACAATTTCTATAGTACATGCATCAACTGGCATGCAAACCGACAGCATGTCGTCGCTCAGAGACAGACATCCAAATACGCTTCAAAATAATAAAACAAATAATTATCAGAAAAATAAAATCAGACACCTTTCATTCTTGAAACAATACCATCTTCACATCTCCCTTGACATCTCCCGCAGGAACTCATCTCTGTCATCCAGTCCTCTTCCCCCCGGAATCGCCCGAATAGGGTCAGACTGCCAGGGCCCCAGCACCGCAATCACACCACCATCGACCGACAACAGCTCTCCAACCCTACCAGAACGAACACCCTGGACAACAAGCCATAGTCATCCGCAACTCATCAGCAGCGTAGATATCAGAAAATAAATATATAAAAACCTCTGCGATCTCCAGGTGGAGTGATCTTGTTCCATTGTCCTCATCAACCAGCTCTCGCACTCAAACACTATATCAATTGCACCAATTCGCAACTCCTCAAGCTTAACGACTTGTCACTTACACGACTTACACAAACTTTCCACCCAAAACCACTCCTCACAACTCCCACAATGGCTGCTCTCACCAAGGCTCCCGCTACCCCCAAGTAAGCCAACCCCAGCGAGCTTCATTCATCCATTGAACCAAACAATCCTAATAAACCCCTCTCAGGTCCCTCCCCATCATCATGGTCGTCGGCAGTGGTTAGTTCCCCAGATATCTTCCCACCTCAACCTCACCCTCACCCGGCAGCAACAACTAACACCCCAACCCCAGTCGCCGTCGTCGCTGGCTACATCCGCTCCCAACTAGCCATCACATCCGCCAAGTTCGACCGCTCCTTCGACAAGTACAACACCCCCGAGAGCGAGGCCGCCCGCGCAAAGACCTTTAACGGTGCTGTCCCGGACCCCCGAACAAGCCTGTTCAACATCCTCGGCCGACGACAGTAGAAAGAAGAAAGAGAAATCATATCCCCGGAAAGACCTCTAGAGAGAAAGGGCACCCGGGTTTTCAACCGTACATATTTTTAACTTCTCAACGTTGAGCGTTCAAATTCGTTTGTGGGGGGGGTTGTGCATCATGGACAGCACGAGTTGGATATAGGACGGCGTCAATACCAGTCATACAATTTGATCATGCATTAAAAATCAACCAAATAACTCGCCCATCAAAGTTTTGTGACAAGAATCTTTTCAAAAAGCGAAAATGTTTCCCCCGGAAGTCAAGGCTGGAGGAGCCGGGCAGTGAGTAAGATACCAGAGACTTTGCTCCCTTGGACTTGGAAAACAGGAGACCTTGATTCGCTTGATAGACGCTTGAACACTGATCGCATTCCTGCTATCGCTTGGCCTGAATGAGCATCGTTACTTGACAATGGACAGGAGGATGACGGAGAATAAGTGATGAGATGAATATATGTTTAGATATATGTACGATGTACGTCTTGAGCGGCGCCGTGCAGCATCCATGACGCTTACACAGCTCCAGCAGGAGCGTCACAGCAACAAGGGTTCTTGATCTCTCCCCACAGCCTGTCACTGCCATTTCAGATGGTTTCCTTGGCCATAGAGATTCCTCAGACCTAGTCGTGGCCGCCTGGGAACGCTCTCCGTTGACTATGGGATCGACCGAGACTACACCGGCTGAACCAGCCCACAAAGGGATCCTGAGAGATGACACAATCATCCTCCGATGGGTACTTGGATACTGCGGCAAAGATCAATTGTCCGATGCCATGTTCCCCAATGCCCTTAAACCATGGCCTAATGTGCCACACACGTCTTCACCACCGAGGGCCAACTCTGATATTAAGCGTTTGAGATTCCTCAGTATCGACATTGATAAGCTGGAAGAGAAAGAAGGAATAATCCAGCGCTTTCATATTGGTGTCTCATTCCTCGATTCTCAATGTCTGCAAAATCTCCTTTTCGAAGAACGCTTGCCTGGGCCAGATATTAATCTGGCATCACACGTCATCAGGTCTTATCACTGGGCTGTTGGGGAGGACCATGGAGATGACAAGATCAGGTTCTTATTTGGAAAGCCCAAGATCATTTCCCTCTCAGATTTGGAAGCACGGCTCCGAAGGCATTCACATCAAGCCTGTGTTCTTGTCTTCCACGGAGGCAAGCAAGAGCTCTCAGTTCTGCAAAGACTCAACATTGATCTCAACCCAATATTCACCATCGATACTGTCAAAGCTGCGCAGCATCCACTGCAGCTATGGTATAGATATAGCCTACGGCAGCTACTCGATGAGTTCGAAATCCCGCGCTCAAAGCTTCACACGGCTGGCAACGATGCACATTTCGCACTCCGAGCCCTACTCATGATCGCTGTGAGAGACGTTGAGCATCAGTTGGATGAGAAACACATACCCGATTGGGTGTCGATACTGAAAGCTGTTGCTCGAGCTCCACTGCCACCAAGGCCCCTCACGGACTGGGAGAGGGCGGTCAAAGCCCAAAAGGAGCATCAACAAAGACTCGAAAGGGAGAGGATATTAGAAGAGAAAAGAAGAGATGGGGAGTCGGTTATGTGAAGTGAATCGGGATCTCGGATCTTCTCGGACACTTTCTAATGAGGAAACATTAGCCAAGACCTAACTAATTCTTCATTCAGTAATCAACACTTCTTGACTTGAATTTATATTATAGCTGTGAACATACAACTTAATAACTGACGGTTCATTTTTCTTGTTTGGGGGGAATAAGAACTATACATCTTATTAATGCCTGCTGCTAAAAAGTAGGCTATATTCTCTAGTTTTGCTTATCCTATCTTTACATGTATTGCTAGCAATTCTTTAATTGCCAACCTTGCGAGATATCACCAACTTGCCCGCAAGCCTAAGATACATATTAAAGGACTTTGCAAGCCCTGTCTATCTAGTCAAAGAAAATCCGGTTGGTGGTACAGGTCGTGTATCATCGACGGCCTCCGAGTCATAATCTTGTGAAGGGCCGTTGGTATCGCGGTGAGACATCCGCGAGGTGAAGGCGCTGATCTTGTCCTTCAAGTTGGTCGTGCCACTCTTCCTGCGCACGCCACCGCTAGCATCGTAGTTGCTCAAAGCAGAGACAGGACGCTCGATCCCTGTGGGTATCCTCCTAAATCCGGGGTGCTGTATTTGCGACACAGGCGAAGTGCTGCTGTGAGCATTGCTATGAACGCTGCCATGGATGCTGTGGGCGCTGTGGACGCTGTGGATGCTGCTCTGCATACTGCTGTAGCCGCTAGCTGTCCCGGGCCGCAAAAGCTCGTGGCCGTGGTTGTGATGCCGGCTACGGGGATCGTCTACCGGCGTCGGCGGCGTCATCATCAAGAACGACGGGACGTTGGGCCCGTGGCCGGCTCCGTGAGCGCCAGTGCCGCCATTGCGATGAGACCTGCGGCTCGTGACGCTGGAGCTGCGACTGCGGCGTTGAGACAGAGGTGGAATGCTGCTGTGCGTGCTGCCTGCCCGAATACTACGCGGCGGCGAGCGAGAAAAGTCCACGGGCGATGACCCATACATGCTGGAATCGTCGCTATCGTTGATGCTGCCAGGGTAATGTTGAGATCCACCCGACGACGATGGGGCAATCAGGACTGAGCTGCTAGCTAGCTCCCGGAGTTTATTGCGCTGCTCGGCGTTGGGGCGGTGTTTTGAGAACTTGTTACCAATGAGGGCGCCTGTGTGAGAGATGAGGGCCTTCGTAACCGCCGCCCTCAGGGCGAGTGCGAGATCTAGGTTCGACCATGTCTTGTTCTGCCACTCAATGGACGGCATCCTGAACACGAAATCGTGCACATCTTCCAAGTTGCGCTGGTCCTTGCCCTTGTAGCTAAGGCAAAGCACCACGGATGGCATTCTGATCGAGGCGAATGTCATGAAGTGGCTTGCTCGGGTCATCATCCTCGAAAGGTCGTCAGACGACTGCTTGTCCTCGTTCTGCTTCTTGCCGAGCAAGAAGCGCGACGGTCGTTTCTCGCTGTCCCTCGAGTCGCGGCGTGTCCTGGAGGAATGTCCCGTTGATGTGCGCCCGATGCCGACCCGCGGCGGTGCACTGGGCCGCAGAGACTCGTACGATGCCTTCTTCGCCATCGACTTGGACGTTCCAGGGGTACGGAACAGGCGGAATGAGTGGCTATCACCTGTGTTGACGCTGAGAGCCTTTTTCGAGGAATGGTCCGCCTTCGAGTTCGACGTCAAAGTCGGACGAAGCCGAAGCTCCAACGACCCCGACCGCGTCGAGAAGGATGAGGAGGAGTCTCTGTCAAACGAAGGTGTCTTTGCTCCGCCGTTCGCGCCGCTGAGAGAATCTTCATCGTCTTCCTCTTGATCGGGCGTCATCTTCTTCAGCATGAACGGCGAGTCGTTTGGTCCTCCAGCCTCCCTGTCTCCATCCATGCCGGGGAAGATGTATTCAAACAGTCGTTTCCCAACGTCGCGCTCCAGCTGCACCTTGACCGGGAACAGGTTCACTTCGAAGCGGTCCATGACGGGGATTCCAGCAATTGCCTCCAACATGTACCAATACACCCGGATCATCTCGTTATTGTTGCCTTGTGGGGGTGGTGGCCTTGCTGGGTCGACGTACGGCGCGACCATCTCCGGATACATTGCATCCGGCAAGAGGTTCAGACCGAGCACTTTGCCCACTCGAATCAGGTTGGCATGGGAGCCGTCCGAGTTGTCGGTACGGTCATATTCGAGGTCCCTAAGCTGCAGTTCCACGAGGGGCTCATTGGAGTCTTGCATCAAATGCCAGACAATGTCTCGGACTGAGATGCTGCACCTCACCAGGCCGGTACTATCTGAGTTGACGTCGTACTTTCTCTGCGAGGTCGTGATAGCCTTCATCATGAAGAAGAGCTCGTCTTCGCAGGCCGCCAGGTCTCGCTCGAGGTGCAGGCGATCCTGCCAGCCCTTCTTATCGAGGTACTTCGAGTACGTCTGGAAGTACTCTTTAATCTCCTCCATCTGCCTGATGCGCTGTTGCAGCTTCTGCACCATTGCAGGGGCGCCACTTAGATCGCTGAAGTCGGATGCGAGAATAATCTTTTCCAGTCGCTCGCTTCTCGTCTTCTCCATGGGCTCATTGTACATGAGGAGATCAAGTACAATAACATACAACGCGTAATATTGTGAAGAGTTGCAGATTGCCCTCGCGGTAGGGAACTCGACCCAGAGGTTGTCCATCCGGTTTTCCACATTGTCCTGGGAGGTTCGTTCGTTGGTGTCGTCCGCATTCACTTCGTCGTTGTACTTGAGACGAAGGGTGTTGTACTTATCATACCGAAGCATGGCTGAGGTCTTTTGCACGACGCGCTTGAAACCGAAGGGGTCTGCCTGGAAATCGAACACAACCTCGATTGGCACCCAAGGCGGCCAGGATGAGCCGCTCGGTGTACCGTACTTGCTGCCGACATACATCGACACAAGGCTGGTTTGGAACCACTTCTGGTGCGTGACGAAGAACTGGATACTGTCCATCTTGAGTAGGAAACGCCGCTGCACAAGACCGCTGACATCGTCGGAAATTCTCTCCTTGTCCATGACCTCCATGACCTTGAGTTCCATGCCTTTGGCAGTAACGAGAACCACATTCTTCTTGTTCTTATCGCTCTGGAGCTGGATCTGCGGCGCAATAATCCGGATGTGGTAACTGCTCTGGGGCGTAAACTCTTCCGCAATCCCGGTGACCAAGTCTTCGATTGATCCTTCCACGATGCCCTCGGTGTTGGTGTTCCAAGTAGTATTGGTGAATTTCCGGCCCTCGCCCAAGAATCTTCTGATCCGATCCTCAATGTCCATAGCCGCATCATTTTCGCTCGAGCTGGGCGCCGTTGACGGCCTACCGCCCTGACTACCACGCGTCGACTTAGCTTTCCCTGGCTGCTTATTTGCTTTGGCCCTGTTCTGCTCTTCAACGATGTCGAGGATGAACTTGACTGCAGGCCGAGATAGGTAGTATGTGAAGCCGCGTCTTTGGCTGCTTTGGTGAAGGTACCGAAGCACAATGTTTCGCAGGAGATTGTTCCACTTTAACTGCATGTTGTGAATGACGAATCGGTTGTTGAACTCGCCTTCAAGCTCTGTCGTGGCTGGTATCTCGATGGTCTCGTCCTGGAAAGCAACACGTTCTCCAGACTGCTTCCGCCCATCGGTACTGCGTCGGTACATACTTGGTGCTCTCATGTATGCCTGGTTCAACATTGTTTCCAGGAACTCCTTCTTCTCCCCTAACACATGCGTGTGCTTCCTAAACGCTTCGTATGCTTCGACCGCGTCGAGATCCTTTGCATCGCTCTTGACAACTTTTAACTCGGCTTCACCGAGCTCTCGGGCGTGGGTCACCATTTGGATACCGAGCTGGTCTAATCGCTCCTGGATGAGCCGGCCTTGGACCCGTCTTGGATCATCGTCGTGACTCATAATACAGAAATGCGTAGGCTCGTTCCCAAACGGACTGGTTCTGGTTGGGTCTCCAGCAATAATCCCACCGATGTCAGTTTCACGGAAGTAGGTCAACCGCGGTGCATATACCAGCGGAAGGATCTTGGTATCCGGGTGCGGCTCAGTGGGCATAATCCAGTCCAGTTCAACAAAGTCGTCCATATCAATCCAGCTGAAGTCATTGTCGGGGATTGTGAACCGGGACAGGTCTGGTTTATCCTCAGAATCGCTCATCAGCGTAGCGATAGACCCCTTCTTGATGGCTTCAGTAGTTGTCCCCTTCAAACTTGCCGATACTGCACGAACGTCGGCGCTAACAAGATCGAGTTGAGCGGCATGTATCTTGATACCTGAAGTTTTGTTTTCGTTCTCGCCGTGCCGAGCCTTGCCAAGTGTATTAAACTCCTCTCGCCGTTGATGTAAATCCAGCGAGAAGCTGTCGAAGCGGACCTTGAGGCCCGTGGCCGAAACCGCATTCTCCGAATGGTCTTCTACATCCTTGTGCTTGTAGATGTGACTGAGGAACAAGGGTGCGAGCAGAAGGTTGTACTTGACTGTCGCCAGATGCCGGCCGAACTTTTTGCTATTCTTCTCGCGGCCAGGGAACAGGCTGCCCTGACGGATGGGAAGCGACAGCGGTTGTCCAAAGAGAGCCCACCAAGCGAAGAAGTGGGTAAAGAATCGCGGTGTGAGATGGACCGTATTGTAACTCCGGGATGGCTCTGGATTCTCGGACATCCAATCACGGTCAGCTGGCGCCCGGACCGCAAGTGAAAGATGAATATGTCGACTCCGGAATCCACGCATAGCATCATACGGAAGCCCGTTCTCGGGCTTAGCAAAGTGCGGGTTCTTGAGAACAATGTCATAATGGGGTCGGAACTCGAAGCTGCGCCTCCCATTCTCGATCGCGCGCTCAAAGATGAGTCCTGTTTGCCATTGAACCTTGCCCGACAGCTTCATTACGACCTTCTTGAAGGACGCCTCTGACTTATAGTTGTCGTCAGGCAGATAGCCCTCAGCATCGAGATGCCGGCGTGCCTGCTCCCTGACTTCATGGCTGTAATCAGGCACGGCCATGATGTACTCGCCACTCTCGACAGCGATGAATCGCTTCGGGTCGTCTTCGGCATTGACACTCCAGTTGATGTCGTTTCGCCAGCACATGAGGAAGCCGGCGCCATTTCCGGTGAGAGAATACGGATCACGGGTACCTTTGAGGGCGAGATGCATATCACCGTCGCCTTTCCAAGCAGCGTGGATTCTAGAGTGGAAGTTGAGGCGAAGCTTATCCCAGAAGCCAACCTTCTCAGAGGGATCCAACGGAGGTTTGGTGAAGGACTCGATAACCATCATCATGTCCTGTATGGCAGGCTGATAGCAAGGGCCCCAAGTAATCCGTGTCGGAAGCGCAGTGTTGACGTCCATGAAGACATCGGAGTATGACTTCACGGGGCCTATCGTGCGCCGGACTTCAATTGCAAAGCTGCCTTCGTGAGAAGAGCCAGGTAGTGAGCTCCTTGGAGGGATGACGTTGACTCGGACGCGACGAGTGGATTCGATGCCTCGGAACTCCTCAGCGATCACGAAATTGGACTTCAAGGAAACAGACTGAAGCTTTGCAGACTGTCCGTACTTCATCGGAGGAATGTGGAGGAAAGGCAGCGGGTAGTCACGCAACGTGACCTTGACCTCACCCATTCCGATTCCGACATGCATAGGGACAAGAAGACTATATTGCATGTCGCGGGGCATTCCCTTGCCGACTTTATGCAAGAAGTCCGGAAGGTCCTTCATCGGGAAAGTCGGCTTGTCGACGGTGAAGTGTAGATCCGTAATCAGAGTCGCCATGAGTGCGGGCCTTGGGGGCACTTCCAACAAGTTCTCAGCTTCCTCGACATCCTCAGGAAGCTGATTAGCCCCCCAGAATTGGCCACGAGACTCCTTCATGCTGTTTTGAGACAGCTCATACGCTCGGTCAATGCGCTTCTTCCAGCTCTGAGCGTTGAACATATCCAGATAGTTCCGGGCATGGTGCTCCGTAACTTTTGAGGTTCCATTTACGTGGAAGCTCTCTGATTCGGGGTCGTATCTGGGAAGTCTACCACGGTTGGAGCTCGACGGGCCATCCGTCTCATTCATAGCGTCCATACTTCGGCTGCGCAGGCCTGGAGAGCTCGCCATTTCGGTACGCCCGCGTGGGTAGGTAGACCGAGATCGAATCTTACTCGTGCCTCTTCGGATTTCCTCTTCACGGACTCTCTTCAGCTTCATTCGGAATGCCTCCTCTCGGGCCAGGCGTTGGATTTGCTCGATACGGCCCGTTCGGTAAATCAAGCCCAACTTCCATTCGAAAGCACCGTCTTCAAGTTCGAAGAGAAAGTTTCGCGTTCGGACAGAAACTTTGGGCACCACCTTGGGCCCTTCCGGCTTCTTTTCAAGGATGTATTCATTAGTTCCAGTCTTGAATCGGTGGTGCAGCTGCTGCACGGCTTTAATGACGTTGATGAAGTTATCGCTTATTTGGCTGACGATGACTTCATGGGGAACGGCAATGCGGACCGCCTCCGTCACAATGTCAATCATCTTCTCATCAACAACGCCACCGTATGGAGTCTTCCTCTTAGACTCGCGGATATCAAGACGCCCAGACTTGACGCTAATGAGTCGTGCCCACACATTGCGCATGCGTGGAGGCTCTGTGTAGAGCCGGACGAGTCGGGCCCCAATATAAGGTGTTGACCATCTGTGCCGGCCAAGCTCCAGGCTATACATGTGCAACATCATAGCCGGGTCATGAGGCATCTCAGCTTTAAACTGTACCAATGCCGCTTTGAAGTCCAGAGTGACCAGCTCCGGCGTGACGGGAGCGACCTGGTCATTCAAGGGTTGATGGGCATTCGGCGGAGCCAAATGGCTCACGCTCGGTGTGAGACCCTTACTGCTCCCCTGTTCCCGACGTGGACCATCGCGGCCTGGCCGTATGAACGCCTTGCGCAAGGTCATGACAGCGACTCCCACGGCATAATGCCGATATAAAGAGTACTGGGCCAGTATCGTCCGCACCGTTACGTGAATATTGAACGTCGGGCCGTGGGCATCGCTGGATACGCCGAGGGTGAGCTCCAGTCGAGGAATGCTGATGAAGGGCTCAGGCTCAAGCCTGTCGACAGCGTCCATGATCTGAGCCTCGATTCCACGAGCGTAAATTGTGAGGCGTCGTCCATCTCCAGTATTTTGTGGCTTCTTCTTGGGACGGGGAGAGCCCGATGGGGGCGTCAATTCGGAATCCGACTGGTTCATGGAGCGACTGTTGGCTCGTCTCCTTGAAGGCCGTCGCTGTAATCCGTCGAAACGATGGGCCCTGTACTCGGCAGACACGTTGTCCCAGTGGAGGAAAACTCCACGGGTGTCATCCGAAATCTCCTCGTCGATTCCGGCGACCTCTACATTGAGGTCCGATGCTTCGAGCTGGGAGCGAAGCAACCAGCTTGGCATTGACCGCAAGAAGTTCTTGCCATTCGCTGGTCGAGGAACCGCGCCTTTCTCCAACGATACATCAATACGCAGTTCTTGGACGATTTGTCGAAGTCCATCAATGATTTCAGGTCTAACCATGCTCACGGAGGCTGATTGCAGACTTCCCGTAATATCAACGTAAACGTCCGGCCGAGCGCCAAGATGCACCTTCATGTCGAGCGCCTCGGTGTTGATGAGATTAAAGCGGTCCCCGATGTTGGTTTGGTAGTAGAGGTCGTGTGATTGCACCCTGACGGCCCCGTCCAGAGTATAATGTAGGTCTTCTATTAATGAATGGGACGATTCCATATCGAGGGAGACTGAGGAGATAGATGAGATGATGAGGTCGAAATCGTCAGGGTCCTCCGTTTTTTGGAGCGGCTTCAGCTTTATGCGAACAACCGGCTCGTGCATGGAGAATTTGACATTTGCCTTGGGTAGAAGTCGTGAGATGAGATGATGATTTTCGCTCTGAGCTCTTGGCGCCTTGGGTTTCGACTTCAGAAGTGCGAGAAGCAATGGCAAATGGTGAGGGTCAAGGTCGACGGACGGCGATGTCACAACGGAGTTGGCAAACATGATATTGGCGTTTTTCTCATCCACAGTTCCGTCTCGCAAGACCTCGACTGTCTTTGAGAGCAGAGTCGTTTTTACCGTCGTCGTGGCCATTGGGACGTAGAGGAGACGCGCAGGCTCACCTTGACCATCGTCAAGACCCACGGATATTGACAGGGCCGCGGCAAGGGCCTCGTGGGCGATGGCCTCGGCGGGGAAATACATTCGGTGCGCCGGCGATTTCGGATCCAGCCTATGGAGGTCAACGCCAACTTCCTTCATCGCAGCATTGAGCTGGATGGGGGTAGCCCCAGGCCTCACGGGTTGGACCTTTTTCGTGAGGCCGAGGAAGCTCACGGCAAACTGCACTTCTTTAATGCCCCGGAGGATAGAGCTCAGGAACTCCTTCGAGTCGGAGACTGTTCTCATCAACTGCTCGTTTGTGCTTCCAGGCTCATCAACCTCTTGCACGACTTTGCCTAGGAAGATATCAATAGGCTCGTCCGAGCTGGGGCCTTTCCGGTCATTGCGACATTGCTTGAAGCGGGTCAAGCAAGTTTGCACATCATCGAAAGGGATGTGCAGTCGGCCAGCTTTGACTGCCACGGCAGCGTCGCGTAGGCCATCCATGGACTTGTGTAGATAACCGTGGATATTAAGAAACAAATGGTCCAGAACCTCCATCGACTCGCCCCCATCAGCCGTGAAGAGAACGCTCCTGATAGTCATTGTCCACTCGGCTTGTCGGTCCTTGCACTGGGGGTCTGATCTCCGAACGAAGAAGCGCGCGCGATCGACCATCTTGCGCCGCGTGTCGACAGCTAGTGTGAAGCTCCCGACTTGAACACTCCCCACATCTACGATGTTCACTGCCGAATTGGTGGCCACAACATCAACTAACTTGAGCCAGCCGACATTTCGATGGAGCCGTTTGATCTTGTCCTTGACGTTTGTAAGCTTCTTCCAGGTTTCGCTTCGGACAACAGAACTGGTAGCTCGTCGCGTAGGTTTCGGTATCGTCGGGGTTGCGGATTTAGCCTCTGGTTTTTTTGTCTTGGTCGCCTTGGCCGTCTTGGTCGTCTCGGTCGTCTCGGTATCGCTCGCCTCGGTATCCGATTCGGCGATTCTATTTCCTTCCAGCTCCCGGATATCCAGCGTGACGACCAGCTCGCTGAGGACGATACTCAGCCAGGTCGGCTGCGCAAACGTCGGCCGGTGGACATTGAGTCCCAAGCCCCTGATTTCGATCCTGCATCCATCCCGCGGGGTATACGCCAGGCGGCGCAGAGAGAAGTAACCAACTCGTTGAATAGATATACCGGTGAGGATTCGGAAGACGGCGAGAAGCACGAACGATGACAAATAGAGCAGGACGACGAGGCCGAACACAAATGTCGGGTTTAGGAGCGCCATGTTTCGAAGGCTCCCGTCAGCCTCTCCTGCCAAACTGACTATGCGAAGAACATTAGACAGGGGCGGTGTAAAAGGTGGCGTGGTGTCGCAACTCACATTTGCTGGTGGCAGAAGAGGTATCATGCCCTCTCATTTACTGGAGTAATCGTGTAGGGCGGGCTATGCCATCGCCGCGAGTTCGGTACTATTTGTGCGTGGGAGCTGCCGCGTTGCCGATATCTGCCACCAAGGGCCCCGTCACTGAAGTCTCCTGGACAGTGGACAGATCGGTTGATCGCCCCTTGCCACAGACGAATCGACCGATAAGGATTCGGAAGGGCAAAAGATTCAAGTCCGTATCTCGGAGCGTTCTACGAGTCGGGAAGTTCGGCGAAGAGTGGAGGATAGGCGAAGGAGGGTGGGAGATTGGAGCGGGATCGACGGGAACGGGAGATCTCGAAGATGGGGAGGGAGACAGACGGTGGGCGTCTTTTCGTTTGTGACGTCAAAAAGCTCCGTTCTCGAGCTCGCCAGGGAGAAGGGGGAGGTACGTAGAGACGGACGTACGGGCCACGATCGAGGCGATGGCTTCCAGAGAGGCGATCGTCGTTGTTCTTTGGAAGCTCCCTTCGAGCCAAAGATAGCTGTCTAAAAGAGTTGCAGGTTGGTCGGTTAGCGATAGATTTCCCGGGATGGATTGGGAGGCGTGCGTCTCGCCGGGGCCAGCAATCAGCCCCTGTGGACAACGGAAGTGCAAGCGGAACATGGAGCACAGGGGAGGGGGGTACGTACCTGTGCCTCCACTGTCTGGAGCCTCAAAGTCCTCAAATCCTTCAGCCTCCCTTGACTTAGGGCGGACGCACAGACCAGGATCTATCGTTGGTGGCCAATCATGAAGTGTCGAGCTATAGAGGAAGGTACGTACTGGGAGCGCCAGACTCGTTCCGCTCCCCAGAATTTCCATCACCGAATTGCAGATGACGAATGCCTTGAAGGTGGGTGCTCCGTAATCTCGGCCGGATGTTGTCCGCCGAAATGATAATATTGTCTAATCCTGGAAGGGCGATGAAAACAACAAGTGTTTTTTTTGTCGTCATGGTTTAGACATTCATAGGTAGTCTCTCCACTCAGCCCATCGGTTGAGGTCAGGTACATACGGACTGGAGATACGGATGGAGATACGGACTTAAATAACGTGTCAACAAAAAAAAAAACGTGTGTTACTTTATTTTCTTTCAAAAACGGCTTCCACCTCCGCCAGCTCCAATGAAATCAGCGCAATGGAAATGGCCCCTATCTCAACGTCTGAACAATCCAACAAAGTCTGACTCAGGACGTTGGACGCCCCTGTGCCTCGATACCTATGTTGGACCAACGAGTGCAGCGTGGTGCGGGGAAAGACATGCAGAATTGCCTTTTCCATAACGTTGCATGGACCTAGAGAACTCAGGAACCATGGCTGTTTCTTTTGACCCAGCTCAACTCAATTGTCTTGCAGCCCATGGCGGTTTCAAGTTGCAAACTATAGGTTTGTTTGTACTTCGTATTTGCATCCACGCAAACCTTGACCTGAAAACGCTCGATGGAGTTAATATCGAACGCAAATAAACGGTGTGGTTGCAGCCATATCACCTCCTCCACCGTTTTTTTTTTCGGCCTCACTTGATAAAAATGCGTCATCCTTGTTTCATTCACGAGCCATCCCGACCAGTCTCGTCTTACAGTGGCGTGTTGTAGTGTCCTGTTTTCAACGTCAACGGCTAAATGATTCTGGTGTCAATATTGCCAAACCTGCTACTGACGCTCAACTCATTCTTACGGCGTTGCCTTCAAACTCCATATTTCGAACCCATAGTTTGGTTTTGCCCGCACGATTGATCCAATCCCACTCAATCCTCTCAGTTGTTGTTAAACCACTTGTCCAATGCCAACTCACTGAGACGTGAGGCACGCTACTTTCTCTAATTCGTTAATGTCTCCTGTATCGATGGCTCTATAGTTTTTGCTTTCAACCCGGACCTCTTTTTTTGGTTTGGTCATTGGGTGTCTGAGCCGACTGTTTATATTTATGTCTTTCGCAACCCTACCCTCGGTACTCTAGAGTTAGTTTTGCACTCAACACATTGAATGGAAAGAACCACTGGATTTTGAATCTCCAAACGGCCGGCTGCTGGTGGTAATCATCCTGATCTCTCAGCTCGATCTTGTTCCTTTTGGTGATTTATTGGTCTTTTTGTCGTTGAGCCCTACCCTAGACCCCTTGTCTTTGGCTAACAATCCAGCCTATATGTTGAAGTTCGGCTATAGGACCTTCTGATCCATATCTGATAGTGGTGCGGAGGCCTTGTAGGACGGGTGGTCTGGAAGAAAACATCAATCAGTGAAGTATTTTTTGGTGATTGAACTGATCGCCACCTGGTTCTCGCCCTGCCCTGTGGTATAAATGATGAAGCACGTTACAGCATCTTCCTCAAGCGATGAAATCGCTGACGGACGGCGAGATTTTCTCAACCAACAAGATATGCTTTAGGATGTGAATACCAGCCAGGGCCATGGACACAATCCGCCCGCATTTCCCGGGACATCTGGTATCGATACCTGATGACCGCGCAATTACTGATCCTGAGAGGCAAACGAAGGAAGAAACATACAAGTAGACCAAGTCTACCTAGGGGCACAGCTCTTCTCATGACGCACCTACCTATGGGCACCTCTAAGTCGCAGTTCCTACCTCGCAATCTACTCATCCAAGGGTGGGGGACTAGCCAGATCATCACCCGATACTGACACAGGAAGGTAGGGGTTGATATCCTGTCAGCTGGTACGAATCACATGCTGTGGGCTCAGAGATAGGCAGCGTTGATGAGAGCGCATTGCCATCTGCTTGTGCTCATAGCAGTTAAAACCGTCTAGATGTCATTTGCTCCCCTTCTCAACCACACCATGCCGAAAGCCACTGTGTGTCGCCCGGCACAGAGACATACAGACACCTCCAACTGAGCGCGCCGAGCACAATGTATTGCGGAAAAGCTGGTTTGATCTGCACAAGACAAGGAATGGGGCGGGACCTTTCTGAAGGCTGCGTTACTTTTGGGTACTCAGAGAGAAGATCAACTGGGCTTGAAACGGGAACAAGTGATTGGAATACTGTCTTTCATTTTGACGAAGGGGTATCATGGTTTGCCTGGTCTTGGGCTTTTTGTCGCAATTCTGCAATGCGATCGTCAATGAGAGCAATGTCGGCTTCAACTCTGAGCACCTTTTCCGACATCATTTCGATGTATTCTTCATCAGTGAGCTTTTTGAGAGGGCTCCATCGAGATCTAAACCAGCTCTCGTTTTCATCCTGGGCCTTGGGCTGATACAACGCCACCCGGTTCGCGATGATTTGGCCACTGGCGCCGACGGCGGTCCAAAAAAGCATAGCAGGAATGATGTTTGACGGCCCGCCTGAGACGTCAAGTCAGCTATAAGCGAGCCTTGAGAAAACTTGATAAACTCACGAATCAAACCTCCCATGGCCCCGGCTGCTGTGCCTGCAATGGCACTCGCCTTGGTCTTATCGGAATTCAACATCCTGTCTTCACCGCCCCATGACTTGACCAATACGCTTCTCGTGACTTGTAGGGCGTCAGTGGGATTCATTCATGAAGAGTATGGACGTGAAGGACTTGCACCAAAAGCTAGTTCCCAGAGTAAACCATTGGAACCCGGACACTGCACCCCAGACGATGGGGTTCGCTTCCTTGAATATTGAGCCTCCTACACCAGCGAGAATACCAGCAGTGCCTTTGTCGGGTCAGAGTTTGGACATAAACAGTACTAGGTAAGGTGGAAAGCAAACTTGCCGGTTAGGCCGCCAAACTTGAGGGGCGGTAGCACTAGATCGATAATTTCGGGTGCAAACAGTCCTCGAGCAGGGTGCCGTCGAAGTAAGGATGACGATGGTGGAGGATCTCGACTGTCACTGTCGGCCATGATGCGGGATGGAGACTGGGAGTGGTTTGAGGTGAAAGGAAGTCCAATTAATGGCAGATCAATGGGGACAATGGGCTAGAGAAGAAGTCGGGAAAGGGATAGAAAGAGGTAAATATAAATACAGAGAGACACAATGAACAAGTAAAAGAAAGACGGACACAATTACATGGCTCGCCGTCTTGCCCTTTTTCCGAGGTGGTAGTAACCAATTAGCTGGAGGCTGTTCTTTTGGATGGAAGTTTTCTCTGCCAGCCTCGAGCTAGGTACGTAGCCGTCCGGTCCACGGCATTTGCAGCAAGAACCCCGTGACATCAATGACATCGGCAAGTGCCCGGACCCAATCAAGTGGCAGGCACTGTACCTTGGATTGTTCCTGCTGCTTTGGAAATCCTGCAAGCGAGACACAGATTGAAGGGGCCGGTCGGCGGGGCTATTCTATATTAGGTCTAGCGCCTCACACTCTTCCACTCCTGGGCGGGCAAAATTAAGGCAACCCTCACAGGCGCCGCCATCCATCTTTTTTTCCCTACGCCGAGCAAATTTCGTCTCGACAAACCCCAGACAAGGCAACACTGGTCGGGGCATAGCATCGTCTCTGCGACTCTTCTCGACCCTCCTCCGACTCCGATACACCCGGTCTCCGATCTCTCGGTCTCCGGTTCTCACGATATCCTCAACTTCGCGAGGACTAAGCCGCCCGCTTCCCCCCGGTCGGCTTCGCCCTCTGCTATCCTACGCGCATCGGTCTTCGTTGCGCGTGGCCGCCCAACCGCCAACATGGGTGAGTTCGATCACTGGATCCCCCTCACGGCATGCTTTGAACGGAAGAAACATTATACTGACGATGACTTCTCTTTTGTCATGTAGCTCCTAAAAAGAAGGAACAGCAGAAGATGTCCCTCGGGGACTTCCTGGCTGATTCAGGTTGGTGTTGCCCTGCTGCCCCTCGCCCAAGTCGCATTGTCGCACCCCGCCGCACCTTGCGCCCTCACCCCTCGAATGGTCCTCCCGTCCTGATACTGACCAACCCTCTTAGGTTTCGGTGGAGGCTCTTGGGCCGATGAGGTAGAGGAAACCTATGGTATGATGCCCCTCGTAGCCCTTACGTTCTTGGTTTGATGCTTACTCTCTCATAGTCACTCCTGGTAGGCGCCATTTTCCTGCTCGCGCCACGATATCCTGGTGGACTGACCATGTCTAGGCACACAGGCTCTCCCCCCCTCCGATCGCCCTCGTTATGGCTCCTCATCCACCTGGCAAGATCGGGGTGAGTAGGCCCAACCACTGGCCTGACTATATTCTCTAACTTTGCCCAGGATTTTCCGTCCGCGAGAGCACTCCCCAGAGGCTCCCCGACAAGCCCCCATACACCGCCCACCTGGGCAACCTGGCTTATGACATCACCAACGATGCGGTCAATGACTTCTTCGCCGACTGTGATGTCGCCAGCGTGCGTCTTATTGAAGATCGCGAGTTGCAGCGTCCCAAGGGTTTTGGATACGTTGAATTCGCCAATGTGGAGGGTCTGAAGAAGGCCCTTACCCTGGATGGAGAATCGTTCCAGGGCCGTCCTGTCAGGATCAAGATCGCTGACCCTCGTAAGTTGTGTTCGCTCTCGAATGCCCCATGCTGTACTGATATCAATTTTGCTAGCCCGCGGTGGTGACAGCGGCAGGGGAGATTCCATCCGCGAGTTGGGTGACTGGACTCGCAAGGGTCCTCTCACCGACCCTGCCCCGCGAAGCGGTGGTCGCCAGGAGTTCTCGGAGCGCCGCGAGTTCTCTGAGCGCCGCCCTGCTCGGGACCCCGCCTTCGAGGGTCGCCCGAACCGCGAGCTGACTTGGGAGCGACACGGGCCCCTGGCTCCCCTCCCGCCTCAGGAAGGTTCTGGTTCTCGTGACGGCAGCCGTCCTCCGCGCCCGGCGCCTGAGGGACTTGGCGAACGAAGTGAATCTTACCGTGGAAACCGCCGCGATTCTCCCGCCTGGGGCGAGGCCCGTGAAGGTGGTTCACGCCCCCCTCGCCGGGAGTTTGCCGATCGCCCCGATCGCCCCGAGCGTCCCGACCGCCCTGAGCGAGCTCCCACTGCTGCCGACAAGGATATGCAGTGGCGGGACCGCATGCGCCCCGATATGAAGCCTACATCCCCTATCGGTAGTGCCCCCCCTTCTCCCGCGCTATCTTCCGTTGGTCCAGCCCAGGGCGGCCGTCCTCGTCTGAACCTTCAGAAGCGAACTGTATCTGAGGCGCCCGATGTTACCTCGCCGTCTGGGACTGGCGACAACAAGGCAAGCCCATTTGGTGCTGCGCGCCCCATCGATACTGCCACGAGAGAAAAGGAAATTGAGGAGAAGCGACAGCAAGCGGTCCAGGAGAAACGTGAAGCCGACGACAAGGCCAAGGAGGAGCGACGCCTTGCTAAGGAGGCGGCTGCTAAGGCTGAAGCTGAGGCTGCGGAAGCTGCGGAGGCTGCGGAAGCTAAGGAAGCCGCGGAAGCCAAGGAAGCCGCTGAAGCCGCGGAAGCTGCTGCAGCAGAGTCCAAAGAGGAGGCCGTTCCTGCGGAGAAGGCCAATGGCGAACAGAACGTCCCCATCCGGAGCCGTGAGCCCCGTGAGCCTCGTGACTCTGTCTCCAACTACAAGTCGAGAGCCTCTGAGGCTTCTAGCTGGCGGTCAGTTTCGAATGATCAGCGTGGCCCTCGAGGTGGTGCTGGCCCCCGAGGCGGCCGAGGCGGCCCTCGCGGCCCTCGAGATGGACGACCTCCCCGTGCTAACGGAGCGCCTGCGGCTGGTGCTGCGGGGGCCGAGGTTGGCACTCCTAACACGGATGAAGATGGATGGACCACGGTGCCGAAGAAGAGTCGCCAGGGACGGACGGTAGCACCCTAGAAGGTCTACATATCGCCCCGTTTCCCTCCGGTTTGACGACGAGAACTCCCCGTTGCAAGGCCGGCCCTTTGTGTGGATAGCATCCCTCTCGTCATAGGGCCCTTCTTGAAATCTGGTGCCCTTGTCGCGAACAACACTCATCCTTTCGCACTCAGGGGGGGGGCATGCGACCGACTCGAACCGTGAGTCCTTGTTTCTATCGAGCGTCTCGCCTGCTCCTACTATGATTCTGGGCCTTGTTTGCTCTCGGCCTGGAATAAAGGGCACTCGTGGACTCCCTGCTGCCTTGGTTCTCGCGAATCATGGCATTCTTGCTTCCTCGTTCGGCCGCCCTCCCCAATCTTGCACTCGATAAAGCCCGCTCTGCCCCCCCTTTTTTTACTTGTCCTGACCCTCATTTGAAGGGGCATGGGCGGATGCTTTATGAGCATTTGACCTCCGGCGTTTCGAGACAGAAAAGTATAAAAGAACGGCGGCGAATGGATGAATGGATGATGGATGGATGGAAACGTGGCATGCATTTGAATGATCACAGCTCTTTTTATCTCCTTTTTTTTTTTTCACGCAAATAACGTCCCATTGCTTCTTTCGGCTTGCTTGTTGATGATAGGCGGGGTGGTCGAAAAAGGAGGGACTAAAAGCTGCTGTTTTTCTGTTGACTTGATGTGGCAGCTCTCTTTCAATCTCTTCCTAGAGACTTAGCAAACGACGATGAGACCATGCCAAACCTCGGATCTGTACGCTAGGTGATTCAAGGAATCAATGAAATGTATTGCTGTTTTGTTCCTTTGGTTCTGCATTTCCTTCTCTGATACTTCTGGGGTTTCGAGTGTTTCTTTGGCGGTTAGAGGAGAGAGATGGTGATGGGCTGGGCTATCGTCGTCAATCCATTATGGACGGGAGGTGGGATGTGTAAACGACATGACGGCCATGTAATGAGCACACGATAATCAGACTTTCGATCCCTTCCCTCAACTCCTTTCACGAAGTTCTCGACGTCTCCTCTCTCCACAGTCGGAACCCCTCCAACACGGTTCTCCTGACTCCCTCGCTCACAAACGCCAGTTCTCTGCCGTCTTTGAATCTCCGCTGCCGAGCTTCGTCTTCCGTCACCCATGCGTACTCGACGTGTTCGTCGTCACAGATCTTTACGGCCTCGCATGACTCAACATCGATCCATGGCGTCAGTTTGCCCCAGACCTCGTCGTTAACACGGAAGACGCACACGTCGCCCTGCATGAAGAGTTGATTCTCTAGAGGATCTTCGGCGAGCTTGTTGTTGACATGGTCATCGGGGGGAGCTAGCCCGACAGCGCACTTGACATTCACGGCCTCGAGACCAGTTTCTTCCCGTAATTCTCGAACCGCTGCGGCGACGAAGTGCTTGTCATCGTCGTCGACGCAACCGCCGGGGACTTCCCAGAGCAGGGGCCAGGAGTCGTGAGGGGCGCGGCGGACAAGGAGGATTTGGCCAAGGGGGTTTGTGACGAGGGCGCCACTGATGAGGAATTGAATAGGGGGGTTAGCGGCGATGAAGGCGGCGGGAGACAGAGTGGTGAAGGATGAGTCTAGAGAGGGAGATATTGTGTAGGTCGCGGGGGGCTGAGCTGCGGATGACATTGTTGACTGGTTGGACTTTCAGCGAGGCTGAGGGTCGAGGAGTTTGTGGAAGATATTGATTGGTATATCTAGTTGGAGTTGAAGTCGAGATGTCGAAGGAAGTGTAGAAGAGAATTGAAGTGGGCCAAGAGACTGGAATATCTCGCACCGATGATTCATCCGACAACGGAGTAAGGTACGGAGGACATTATGCTGACGACACCTGCCAAATTTGCGAGGTGGTATAGTGAGGTGCCTATCTACTTTGTCAACCATGAGAATCTCAACTATTACGGGGATACGAGCCATCCTGCTTATTTTCCTATGTTTCCTGAAGCCTTTGAGGTGATTGGGCGTTTAAGTTCGAGTCTAATGGTCGGGTCTAATGGTCAAGGTGACACTGTTGTATCTCATATGACTCAACGTGTATGTAAGAGGAAGCGAGATGCTCTTCAAACCAAGGGGCAGCTCTACTCAGATTTCAACTATACGCGGTGCAGATATCAGCTCCATTGAACAGCGCCCTAAGAAATCTATTATCGCTCCATGTTTCCTTTGTAAGTCGTATACAGGCTTCTCTAGCTCATCTCTCTCAGAGAGACATCGACATAAACCCCCAGTGCCAGTTTCCAGCCATAGACCTATTCGCTTCCCTATGTCCCCAACGCCAAGATCCGTAATGTGCGACAAATGAAAGTGCTCCGAATCTCTAACAATGTATCCTTGCCAAGTCCTGTCTTCCGCCATCAACAGCCCGACTAGGACATCTTAGCTCCCACCTCTTCCATCCCATACTCATCCCAGTCATCATCTCCGCCAAGTTTCCTCCCAATCCATATTCCAACCGCAGTCAACAGGCTCCCTGTGAGGAACCACCCCTCGAACCATCCGTCTACGAAGCCGGGGCTGAGCGCTCCCCTCAGCACACCCCCGACCGCCGAACCCAGTGCTACGGGGAGCTGGCTGCGGAGCAGGAGCGCTGCCGAGATGACGTACGTGGCCGCAATCTGACCTATCACCAGAGCCAAGTTCGCCTGTGCCTGGCGTAGTAGTCCGGGGGTCCATTTGGCGAAGAGATGAAACGTCTGGACGACGCTGTTGGCGCTGGCGAGGAGGATTACGCCGCTGAGGGCGAAGCTGATGAGGCGGGCCCAGGCCAGTTGGTCGAGCTTTGGGTCCCAGTGGCGGGCGAGGAGACTGAGGAAGCGGTTGATGGGGTCAGTGCTGGCGAAGCTGGACGAGGGTGAGGAAGCGCGGCGGATGGTCGTGAGTGTCGTAGCGGCAATACGGTAGAGACAGTATAGGCTGAAGAGTTGTGATGGTACGAGGATAATGCGTCCCAGTGGTGTTGCGGCACGAGCAGTGGCCGCGCGATGATTCTTCAGCAGGGAAAGGCCCGACGCCAGGTTTGCTTCCATAGTCTCCAGGCCAGATATCTCAAGACGCAGAGAGCGCATTTCGGCCTCCTCGGCAGATACACCACGCAGAGACCCCATGACTTTGCCCACAAGTCCACTCCCCTTTGCTGAGGGTGCAGTCTGTGCCGCAGAAGTCTTGCGCTCCAGGTACTGCAACCGGTGCTGCTTCGTCATGAGCATTTCGTTGGCAGTCTCCAGCCCAGCTTGCTTCCGCGCAATATCGGCCTCGGTAATCGGTCGTTTGCGGCCCGTCATGGCATCAGCAAAGGTATGCCACGGCGATGATACAGACGCAAAGCCCGAGAGGAGCGCCATGAGAGCAATGCCGACAACGCCGATGCGCTCGAGGCACCCTCTTGTCAGCAACTCTGTAAAGCTCCCGTTTCCATCACTAGACGACTTGCGCATAGCACCCTCAGGTACAGCCTCGCCAACCGACCAGAAAATGAAAAGCCAACCGGCAAACAGCGCCGCATGCATCACCCACGCCACACGAGGAATCTGGCCTTTTCCTGTCCGCTGGAAACTCCAGCCTGCGCTGGTAACAATCGACCGGCACTCTAACCATGGCACAAGTAGGACAAGCAAGAACAGCAAGCTCGGCACCGTAATCCTAAGCGCCAGGTGCCTCGATGCCGAACTCACCACCTCCAATATCTCGTCCAATATCAGTGCGCCCAAAGTCGCAGCCAACCCGACCGTGACGCCAAAAGTCCAGGCCGCTGTGCGCCGCCGCCAGCTCTTTGCGCCATGTTCGGCGTGGACCTGACGCAGCGCGGGAGGCGCATGGGAGGGGAGTATGTGGCCTTCGCCGTCGCGGGCGTCGGCGGCGCTGTTGAGGCGGGGGAAAACGTGTCGAACGACGAGGATAGAGACGGACGTGAAGACGGCGAGGAAGGGGAGGGCGGCGATGGCGGAGGAGAGGGTGACGGGAGGTGGAGGGGCTGCGCAGGCGTCCTCGTCGCAACGGGTAAAGGGCCACATCGTGACTGGCGGAGGAGGCAATATCACCGTCGTCACCGTCGCCGTCGTTATCGTCTTCGGTGTACTTGTCGTTCTACCCGTAGTTCGTGGTGTTGGGAGTGGTGCGTTGACTGATGGTGAATGCTAGCTCGCTTTTTTTCCTTTTTTTTTTCTTTCTTTCGCGCCGTCCAGATTCTTCTGGTCTCGAACTCGGTCTGTCTCTTGAAGTGGAATCGACGTCGTCTGAGGGCGTTTCTGGGACGGGGTTCTAGGCCATCTGGAAGCCTTTGTGACGATGCTGTTTGATCACAAGACTCGGTCCAGGACAGAGACTGGGGTTTCTCCAATCGACGTCACCTATCGTGAAGCGATGTCTCTCGCGTCTCTCGTAACTAAAGATAGCAAGTGGGTTGTCCCATGCGAATGACGCCAATTGCCGACGTCTTGTAAGTGCCCGCCCGACCTTGAGGAAAATCACAACACACCACGGGTGAGATTGTCCTCCCTCGACAGAGATGATTGAGAGGAGGCTCTTTTTTTTATTTATTCACGGCCAAGAGAGATTGCGGCTGACGTGTTTGCGTGTCTCCTCGTCCTGGCGTCGTCACATTTGCAAGGAAGTGAGTGGTAAGCTCCGCTTCTGGACTGGCGCTGCCTCAGGCTACCCCTTGTTGCGGGCTGCAAACGTGCTGATAACGTGTTCAGTCCGCCGAGACAGATTTTTAGTCCTTTGGAGCATTTATCATTGGCCACTGGTCAAACCTGGCTGGGTATTGGAGTGGGTTGAATTCCATTGTCGCGTGAGCAACAAGGATGGCTCTCTCTCTACTACGGAGTACTCCGTACCTGCGGTGCAAACAGTCCTCGAGCGGGTTGTCTTCCAACTCGTCGACTTCAACCTTCATCAACTCACACGTCAGTAGGTTTAGCAGCACGAATCTCTACGATATGCCCTATCCTGAATGACCTTCAGGGCTGGCGTGCAAGTAAGAGGGAGTGAGGTTGGAACGACGCTCGATTGATTTGGTATCTCGAATATTCGCTACAAACAGAACTTGTCATACGCTCTTCTTCCCCAGATGCCCATGGGCTAAGCTAACTATGAGTTGAACACGATTCGTGTCTTCGCCATTACTCACCCATGGCCTCTTCGTCAACAATATATGTCACATCTTTAGTGCCTCAACCCTCCGGCGATGTGTCAAATTGTGCAAGTACAGCAGCATATTTTCAGCCATTCCCATAGCGAGCAATTGTCCGAGGGATCTGGCTCTTGCTCCATCTGTTCCATTGGCTGGATCTGCTGGCGGGCATCTTCGTTTGGCTTATATCCTGCCTGCTCGCCCTGGTCTTGGTTGTTGTTGTTGTTGTTGTCTCTGTTGTCCCGAGTATTTGAACTACCCGCAGGCACGAACCCGACTGGCTGAATCACGTCATCCAAATGGCGTTGTTCCAAGCGTCTTGCATTTTGTTCTAGCACCTTTCGTCGCATGTCGTCTGCTCCCTCATTATACCGTGGTGGCGTAATTCGGGGACCACGGTTTGGGTAGGGTCGGGGCTGCCGGGGCTGGCTCCTTGGCCGAGAAGTTGAGGGACTTCGCGCACCTGCACTCCCCTGACTGTCCGCCGAGCTTGCACCATCTTGATTTATTGATCCATTCCCGTGGACGCGGTATCGACCGGTGATCTTGCTCTTGAATCCTTTCAACCTCGAGCGCCTCGAGCGGTGAGATTGTCCATCACAATCGCCCAATAGTCTCCGAGGAGGGTGGAGACGTATCGACTGCCCTGTGGCATTGCTTGCTGTTCCGGGTTCTTGAAGGGGCCTGTCGAACGGCCGTTGTGGATCAGACCCAGGGCGCTTCGCAACTGTTGTCATCTTCTATGATGTGTCCTTTTGCCCTGACGTGCCTTTCCGGCCCGTCGTGCCAGTCTGATCCGAGGTGCTTTCATCGTCGTCGTCGTCCTCCTCTTCCTCGACCTTCCTTCTGAAAGCGGCAGCCTCTCCAACCTCCATCTTATGGAGTTGTTCCATCTTTTGTTTGTCGAGGGCTTGCTCGCCGGTCATAACCTCAAATTCCCCAGATTCATCGTCATCCTCGTCGTCACTATCACCAGCTGCTTGGCTGGGGTCCTTGACCACAGGCTGGTCGTCGGGGCCTTCGTCGGTGGTGTTGATGCTGGCCGGACCAGGTGATCGAGGGTGGAGTAGCTGACCAGGATTGATGGGTTTGATCGTTGGGTCGAAGGATGCAGGAAGCCCTAACACCCGTGCAACTTGGTGCGCTTCTTCATCTGGTGAATTGTGGATCTCGAGCTCGTAAGTGCTACTGGCCTCGCTGTCGGCCTCATGCTTGCCGGCAGTGGCTGCTAGCATACTGACGTACGTTTGGCGAGTAACATCGTTGGCGCGTTTGGTCTTCTTCTTTAGGCGTTTGTCCGTTGGTCTAACAACGACGACGGGTACGGGAGAGTACTGAAGGCAGTATTTCGAGAAAGAGTTGCGGGTGTTAACCAAGCCCTGGAGACCTCCAAGGGAACGACCTCTAGTCCCAACAATAAGCATTGCTGGTTGGTACATCTGGATCTGGAGTTGTGGATCAGCTTCTCGAGTTCCCATAATTCAACATCTCTGGCAAGGTTCTTACCAATTTCTGGAAGGTATTATGGAGCTTGCCCACGGCATATTCAAGGACGATATTGATTGCTCGGTTGTTGCCGCTGCGCTCTATGATTCCCTGAATTACCAACTGGGCGTCCTCCTGATACTGTTTATCGGTGTAACGAATCTCCTTTTCGACGACGCGCACGCAAACAACCTCGTCACCATCATCGACAAGCTCGTCGAGCAACCACTGCAACGCATAGTCAGAGTAGGAGTGCTCGTCGACCCCGACCATGAATGTGCGTGACCTGCGCCGCGCTTGGTATCCCTTGTGCCGAAAATTGAGCGTCAGCGAAATGGCATTGTTCTTGGTCGGCTCGCCTGCGGGCACATTGTCGAAAGCGACATGAGGTTGGAATCTGTCGGGCGGGGTCTCGGTTAGCGTCGCCATTGTCTTTGCACGAGAATGCCACAGAGCGGGAGAAGTGTGAGAAAAATAAAGATATAGATGTGAGAGAGAACGGCGTCGGGCTAAAATAACACAAGGGAAAAAGCGAAGATGAAGTTTATGATGATGTTGAGCCCAAGAGTCCTGCGGGAATTTGCGGATTGGTGATCCTTTGGTGGCTGTGACGCATGGCCTGACAACCAGCCCAAGTGACTAGCTTCCAAGAAGAGTCTTTCGGTCATTCCCATGACAGGCTTTGAAAAGCAGCGGGGTAACGGCGGCAGTCATTCGGTGGAGACGAATTGTCGTGAGCGAACTGGGCATGGCGACGACGCCGAGGTCCCACTGCACAGGCTAGGATTTGGGCCTCCGGAACAAGTAAACTTGGACATTTTGACCGTCGAGTACATTCCAGCCATGTAAGGAGCACCAAAAGTCGTAAATCTTCTTGCCGATGATGGTCCCGGTCGTGACGTTTCGACGAAGCAGCCCCGAGGGCTGGACCAGGGTGTGAGGTGCAGAGGCCCTGCACCGTCGCATTGCATCGAACTGCACCGCAACGCGTCGCATCCCTTGTGGTCACCATCGGGAGTGATGACTGGCCCGAGACTTGTGTCAATTCCAGCCATGAGACATTCGCGAGCAAAGTTGCAACTTGGGCGAGTCTCAAGCAGAGATGAAACCGGAAATGAGGACTATCGAAGGCCGGCGCGGGCGAGGATGTTGTCGATTCGAGACGCAATCGAGTTACTCAGGCTATCAACTTCGGCTATGCGGCTTCCCACAGAGCCACACATGGATGAATGGTTCCCAGTGTCTAGCACTCGCGAGTAGGGATGATTGACGCGGAACCGATTATAAAAGAAAGAAAGAGGTGTAAAAGAGTGTCTTACCTAGCGAGAGGAGGGGGAGAGCTATCTCGCACGCGCCCACGTTCTATACCCCGTGGCTTTCCTTGAGGCAAGGTGGGATTGTGCATGGAGCGAAAAGTGACGGAGCTGGTAGAAGACTTCCTTCGTCTCCCCATCTCTACCACATTCGCGCCATTGTCGCTGCTTTCCAGGCTGGAGCTGCGGGCTGTGAACAGTTCGGGTGCAAACGATACACTTGACTTGCGAGCTGACGACTCGTCACCGTCACTAGCTCTTACACTGGTACCAGAGCCATCAACCGTATTCAAGTCAGGAAAGTAGTCCTGCTTGGGATCTTGCGGGGGCGCAGTCGTCTTGGGGGAGACATCGGAATTGGATCGCTCAAAGGTTGGGGGGATGACGACAACGGGGGCTGCCTCCATCTCGATTAGGAAACGGGTTGAGTATCAAGCTGGATAGGTTGCTCGTGGGCTTCTTCAGGCGCACAGCTTGCTGACTGCGATGTTGATATGTTCCGGTGGGGTCCAGAAGACTGAACAAAAGAATGCAGAAGATTAATGCTCGAGGATTGGGTCGTATGGTTGATGGTGATGTTGCAAGCCTGATGTGAAAACGAGCCGATGACTAGAGATGGGAGGTAAAGAAAGCGATAGCCAGGAGACTGCGAGGTCTGTATGTATGCGGGTAGGTTGTCAACACGGAAAGCGTGCGATGAAAGAAAGACCTAACCTCAAAGCCGGGCGCGCCCCGCGAGGACTGGTGCCAAGACCGGAAGGCAGATGGACAAGCTTGGCTACAGGCTTGGTTGGGTCTTGGAAGGAACGAACTCGCCAAGAGCACGGGCAGTTGCGGCCGCAGAAAAGTGACTGGGAACGTGATGCTGAATGATGGTGGCGATTCTAATGTATGGGCAAGTCCTTCTGTGCGATTGTGGAGGTGGAACTCGAAGGAGTTTACGCCAAGTAGGTAGGGCGGAACGACGGGTCGAGAGAGATACTGCAAGAATGCGACGAGATGATTAGAGGGCCAGGACGTAAGGTGCCCAGCGTGGTTGGATCGCGTTGTCAGTCAGTTAAAGATAGGCGTGGTGAGACGACGAAAGGAGACCAGGGGCAGGTCGTGATGGGACGGGAAGGATTCGGTCTGTAGCTTCTTGAAGCCGCAAGCAGGTGATAGTGGCGGCAGGAGAGAAGTTGGTAAGAAAAAGAAAGAGCGGGGGGTATCGAGTAAGGCAGAGAGCAGAGAACAGGTGGAGAGAGCAGATAATAAGCTGTGACGAAACAACAAAATAGGAAGGAAATTGGGGAGACTCCTTGGTCGAGTCTACCCGGGGGGGGAAGAGGTTTTGTGTTTCGGTGTGTTGTGCGAACTGTTTGTCGACGTGGTGAACAACGAGGTGAGTCCGGGGCCACGGCAACAGGTCTGTCAGCCCAGATCCCGTCAAAGGTAGGGCTATCGTCAGGCAAGGACTGGAGAAGAGGGGTGGAGAGGGGCGGAACCACGCTTTCGGGTTGTCTTTGGACCAGTTCCGTCAAGAAAACAAATGATCTGTTTACAAATGGGGAACGGACTGGAGAGGTTGGATGGCCATGGATGGTTAGGAAAGGAAGGGTGGGAGGAAAGCACTTGGGTAGTAGGTATGGAAGTCTTTTTTTTGTTTGTTTGTGGAGTTCTAGGTACCCAAGCTACTTTATTCCTAAGGCCATCATTCCCATCAATGATGACATCCTGGAATCGACTGTCGCCGCAAGCGAGTTGCCAACTCCGTATCTGAGGGAGGGTGAAGCGGAGAGAGGGCATGGTGGAGGAAATGTTCATGGTGGCCACCCCTCCTTACCGAAGAACGACGGCGTCGAACGGATCGGGCCTTGATCCACGTCACAGCCCCGACAAAACAAACCTGGGGGTGAGGGGGGGCTGGGAGAATCAAACACCGGCAGTCACCCAAATATTCTTTTTCATCTTGAAGGGTTTATTTTCCGTCGCAGTTTGTGCAAGGGCTTGAGGTTGATAGTTAGATCGTACTTGAACCTTCGGTTAGTCCTTATGCGATGATGGGTGAGAAGGGCAGCAACAGCGGGCGGAAATTCGCCGAGTCTAAGATCTGTGGACCAAACAGAAGAGGTGAGATCAAGGTTAAATTTGAGGTGTGGTGGCTGAGCAGGTTTGCAGATGCTGTAGAGATACGGCTACGTCGATGGCTGCTACTATCGCACCCCTCGCTGCTGCAACGATGTCTGTTTTGCGCCTTCATGGTAGCTTGAGCCTATGGCATGGGGATACACTGCAGGTCAGGGGGGTTGCAGTGGAGGCCAAGAACGCGGGACGATGTGAACACGCGAGTAGGCATGCGCCAGGCGCGGGGAACGATTGGCTGGATCCGATGAACCGTGGGAAGGGATGTGATTGTCAACGATATGGCACAGAAAAGAACCGATGAGATTGGAGAGGAACTGAGAGAACAGAGGGGATAAGAAGGGGCAAGAGGGGTTGCCCAAAAACCTACCATAGGTACCTACCTACCTACCTACCTAGGAAGGGAAGTGGGAGGCAGCCGATCGTCAAAAGGATTGCGAGAAATGAAGGACCCAGCCAGCCTCTTGCCCCCTCCCCCAATCGATGTCGAGCGTTTGTCTCGGACCTTGAAGCAGATCAAGCCCACCACGCAACATCACATGGTCAAAGTACGGAGTAGTCTATCGCCGCTACCCTTCTCAATCAACGCAAACGTTGCCCAACGAGTAGGGCTTCTTGCCGGCCTCCGGGATATCCACTCAATAAGTCCGCTCTAATTGTAGCCAACGCCACCTTGTTTTCCTTTTTGTTGACTCCTACTCCGTGCCTTGGGCTTCAATTTTTGCATTCGTCTTTGGCGATGGTGACAAAACGTGTCTTGGAAACTGGGGGTCGGTTATCATCTTCGGTGCTACCGTCGTCACTCGCCATTCCGGCACTCGTCTCCCGAATGTAACCTAACGTTCCAGAAAGTATGTAGCCTGAGATGCCAGCTGCTGTTTGTTTCCTCCTCGGCACTCATCATACGAAACTCCCGCGGCGTAGTAGGAACCGGTTCTTGGGATTCTTAGGCCGATTCCCATGGTCCAGGCTGGACCGCCAGAGCCGGCGTCTTGGGTGGCCGGGGAAACATCGCCGTGGTGGGGTAGCGCGCAAGCTAGTGCATCCTCAGGCTGGTTCAAGAACTGAGAACAGAGCCTCCACAGATGAGAGTCGCTGGAGAGGGTGTAGTGCCTGAGGGGTGTGGCAACAGGGTCTGGATGGATGCTTTTCTGACACTCCCGACGCGCTCCTCCGCGTGTACTACCTGCATACTGCGTACCAATCGTTATCAGTCAAGGGGATGCAGGGAAGACTCAAGCGAGAACTCGGAACTTTGGATATCACTTCTCACCGCAATACTGAACCAAATACCTACGGTCCATCAACCACTCAATCCCACTCCATGACGCACATGAGATAGGCATCCTTGTCCTCGCACCCGACCGCTTCGTCATCAACATTGTTTGGGCTCAAACGTGACCAGGGGGTTGCTTCGGCTCTCAGTCCCGCCCGAGACTCCGACGGCCGGGTTGTTCTGGGCCGTTTTTTTTTTTCATTTTTTTTTCATGTCCTCAGCTGCTTCACGTGGGCTCTCGTTGTTTGGAAGACATTGTGTCTCGTTTGGATCAACTGCCAACCCCTGCTAGCATGGGGCGTGTTACGAGGTGAAGGAGCCCAATCTCGCCCAATGGCTTGAAGCTTTCTTGATGCACACCGCACATTCAAATCATCCGAGCAATGCTGCGAAGTGCGCAGTAATTTGTTGCGTGCAAATGTCGTTTGCTGGTGCTCCATAGTTCCGACCACGTCCCGAAACCACCGCCCGAAACCTCCGCCTGGTGTAGAGAGATTGATTTAAGTTGCCTCCCGGTAGGTTCTTTGGTACTGCTGCTTGTAGGTAGGCGCCTAAACAGGCAAGAGATATTGTTGCAAGGGCATGTCGAAAATGATGAGTGAATCACGAATCCACTCGGGTGTGACTTTTAAATATTCCATCTAAGAGCCTCCTTTTTCCCTCGGGGTTCCTGTGTGAATGTAACCCTGCCCATCATGCAGGCTCAAACTCACTCTCTCCACCAAGAAGGATTTTGGCGATACAGGTTTCGGTGAGTTGCGTAAGAGTTTGCGAATGGGGACGGGGTATTTAATAGACAGTAAAGGTACCCTCGTCGAGTGGCAGGAAGATCGGACATCATCCCATCACTTGCTACATGCTAGGTGATGTGGTCAGGGTACAAACGTCATCCTACTTTGACTGCAAGTCAGGCCTTGAAATTAAACGACTTTTGATTCCTTTGTTCTTCATATATCCCTTCGCTTAGGTCCTCGTGTCTCTGTGAGGATGACCCAGTCTCTACTACGCGTACAGTCCATATCGAGAAATCCTCAAGCTTTTGCACGAGCATCACCAACTCCGAGACGCCGTTGCCATGCCATGCATCCTGCCAGGTCGGCCTGCATAACCCGGGTGTTCGTCCCACCACCTCAGCCCACCCAGGCCGCCAACGTCGACCGGCCCAGTGTGGTCGTACTCTTTGCCCCTAGTGAGTAGGGGGGAGTGCGACTTGTCGAGTTCCGTCAATTCATGTCTAGTTGTAGGTACGGGACAGGTTTCGGAGATACCAGTCCACCAACTTGCGTCCCACCTTGGCCTCTGAAATGTGGATTAAGTCCTGGTGCCAATGGTTAGTAGCTGTTTGCAGACCATCATCTAGGCCATGCCAGAGGCAAGTCTCGGCAATCATTGGAGTGAACATAGGTCTGTGTACTTACTCCTTGAAGGGCGTAGTCGAGGTCACTAACGTTGACCAGCTCGCCCTCGAGTAGGCCCTGGTCTTGCCAACGGAGCTGCTTTGTGCGCTGTTTCGTGACCAGAAGCCAGGATCGGAGTTCCTCGGGCTTCACCTCGAGAAAGCCAGCCAGCTTAGTGAGATCCATGGTAGTGTAGAGGCGGAGGTACGACTTAATGGTGGGGCTCCACATGTTGGTCTTCACCTCGTCCATGAAGACAGCGAGATGATGCTCGACGGGATCCACGTTGGATTCGGGGTTCTCAAAATCCGGGGGGACAGGAGAGATGAACTTGGGGCAAGCAGTGCGGAAGAGCTCCTCAAAGATAGGGAGCGACTCCGGGCCGCCACGCTGCAGCTTGAGCAGCTGATCGCCATACTTTTCTCGCAGGGCGCTGTGGATCGTGTCATCCAGGCGGGTGGGCTGGAAGGCGACACAGATGGCGATCAGGGCATACATCTGCTCGTTCTTCTTCGTAATAGAGTCGTACTGAGCGCTCTTCTGGAAATTCTTGGTCCTCGAGACGTAGACCAGGATGTGGCTGAACATGCGGATGGCATCGGCGTAGCGGTGCATCATCATGTAGGAAAAGCCCACATAGTAGTATGTAGTGAAGTGGGCTGCCATGACGCGGGCGAACATGGCCTTCTTGTTGAGCTCGATATCATCGAGTGTCTTGAGAGCCAGGCTGAAGTCTCCCAGGAGACAGTGCACCCGGAGAAGGCCAATGATGGAGAAATAGCCGAGCATGCGGTACAGGTTCTTGGAACCGTACTCGCCAGCCACAGACATGGGATCCTCGTTGCGCTTCATGGCTGCCAACTGCTCGGTGATTTGAGATCGTTGAATGAGGGAGTAAAGAACGTTGAGGACACTGTAGCAGCCCCAGGTGTTGGGGTTTTCCTGCAGCACCTGACGCTCCTCCTCGTTGGAGGCTTGTCTCGCGATCCGCATCCGGTAAGACGAAAAGGAGTTGAATTGGTAGATGAACTCATCAATGACATCCCAAGCCCAGTAGTACTATAAGGCATGTTAGCTGGTCGTCCAGGGCACCAAGCCTTGACGGGCAAGTCGAGTGGGCAAACCAACCGAAGGGGGCTCGAGGTCAACAGGACCCTCCGAGTTCAAGATGAAATGGAACAAGCTGCAGTAGGCGTCGTAGCTCTGGAACTTAGTCTCAAGCGGTGCCTGGAAGTCCAGCGGCTGGGCAGCCTGGACGAGGCGAGCCTGGATATTATCGTCGGTCTGTTGGGCCATGTTCAGGGACGTGGTGCGGCTGAGCTCATCGCCATCGTCGTACTGGACCTGCTCCTTGTACTCGGCCACCAGGGCCTCCTCCTCGACGTCGCTGTCATCATCGATGGCGCGGGCCGGAGCCACGCCGTTCTGGTAGGTTGCCATCGTGTGCGATCGCTCGTGGTGCTGGAGACCTCTCGCTCGTCGTTGTCGTCGTGGGTGAGGGGTATCAAATTTTACGCACGCCGAGGGGCTTCAATGTGCCTAGCAAATTTTTGGTGAGCTTTGCTTAGGGCTTGTGGCGCTGGTATTGCGATATAGTGGGGCAATATCTTTTTGAGGCGTTTGTCTCATGCCTATATCGGGGGGCTTGAGGCGGGGCGGGGCGAAGCTCTGAAGCGGGGTCCATAGAATTGATGTCCAAGAAATGGACTGGCAAGGTTCACATCGACATCTTATGCGTCTTGCCGATTGGACCAGATCTGTCATTTGTATATATGAATGAGTCATTCTCAGTCATTTCGTGCGACCATCCTGGAAAGGAAGCAGAAGAACGGGCCTTTTTGACTCAATATCTTGCTGACGCTGGCTTGGTTGCTAAATAGAGTCTCGACTCACCAGTTAGGCACACAGGGATGTGCAAGACAGAAGTTAACATCTCTACCTGACACGAATTTGTGAGTATATAAGTCGACCCAGGACTTCGAAACCAAGCGATACCATCGAAGCCAACAAGAAACAAACTTCCTCATCCTCATCCACATCCTCCAACTACATCTGCACCATCATCATGCCCGTGGTCAATCCAGAAAAGCTCGCTAGCCTTCAGAGGCAGTCAAGTGATATTCGAAATGTAAGTAAAGCATTGTTCAGAAATAGTTATTGGCTCTAATACCCGTCTAGATCTGCATCTTGGCCCATGTTGACCATGGGAAAACATCACTCACCGACGCCCTATTGGCCACTAACGGCATCATCTCGCCAAAGCTTGCGGGCAAGATTCGCTACCTAGACTCGAGGCCCGATGAACAGATAAGAGGGATTACGATGGAGTCGTCTGCTATCTCCCTTTACTTTTCCATGCTACGAAGATCCGGCCCCGACGCTGCCCCTGAACCTAAGGAGTATCTCATCAATCTAATCGATTCACCCGGCCATATCGACTTCAGTTCAGAAGTCTCAACTGCTTCAAGATTATGCGATGGCGCCGTTGTGTTGGTGGATGCTGTTGAGGGTGTTTGCAGCCAAACGGTCACAGTCTTGCGACAGACGTGGACGGAAAAGCTCAAGCCGTTGCTTGTCATTAACAAGATGGACCGACTCATCACAGAGCTCAAGATGACGCCCGCCGAGGCCTATATTCACTTGAGCAAGCTCTTGGAGCAAGTCAATGCTGTTCTCGGTAGCTTCTTCCAAGGTGAGCGAATGGAGGAGGACCTGAACTGGAGAGAGAAGATGGAGGAACGCGTCAACGCAGCCACAGCGGCCAAGGAGTCCGCCATCGCCGACCAGGCCAGCGAGGCGGGCGACATCCAGTTCGAGGAAAGAGATGATGAAGACATCTACTTTGCCCCAGAGAGAAACAACGTCATCTTCAGCAGCGCCATCGACGGTTGGGCGTTCACCTGCAGACAATTTGCCAGTTTGTATGAGAAGAAACTGGGCATCAAGCGAGGCATAATGGAGAAAGTTCTCTGGGGTAGCTTCTATTTGGACCCAAAGACCAAAAAGATCTTGGGCCCGAAACATCTCAAGGGGAGGAATCTCAAGCCCTTGTTCGTCCAACTGGTCCTGGAGCCCGTCTGGACTGTATACCAGGCCACTATGGGGAGTGGTGATGGCAAAGGCGACCCTGCTTTACTAGCGAAGGTCACCAAGTCCTTGAACCTCCAGGTTGCGCCTCATATAATCAGAGCTCGGGACCCAAGACTGCTACTTACGACCGTTTTCGCATCCTGGTTGCCCTTGTCGACCGCCATACTTGTGTCTGTCGTGGAATCGCTGCCATCCCCACCCGCTGCGCAAGCGGAGCGTCTACCGGAACTGCTGGAAAGCTCTCCGGGGTCCGAATACATCCATGAAAGCGTCAAGGACGCCATGGTCCTGTTCAAACATGAAAAAGCCGACCCTGTCGTTGCCTACGTGAGCAAGATGGTGTCGGTGCCTGAGAGCGAACTGCCCGAGAACAAGCGACGTGCCGGGGTGCAGATGAGTGGAGAAGAGGCGCGGGACCTTGCTCGAAAGAAGAGGGCGGAGGCGGCAAGAGCTCAAGCTGCGGCTGGTGGAAACAGTGTTGGCGACATGACAACAGCGCTTGACTCTATCGATATCAATGACTTTGCACCCGAGCTGGAGGAGAAGAAGGTCGACCCAGAGCACCTCATTGGGTTTGCAAGAATCTACTCGGGGAATTTGTCTGTCGGGGACAAACTCTACGTGATTCCACCGAAGTGGTCGCCTGCCGAGCCGCACGCCTCTCCTGAACCTCAGGAGGTCATTGTCACCGCGCTGTATATGCTCATGGGGAGGAATCTAGAGGCACTAAACTCAGTCCCTGCTGGTGTGGTTTTCGGAATCGGTGGTTTGGAAGGCAAAATCCTCAAATCGGGGACTCTTTGCAGCCGTCTCGAGGGGGCTGTGAACCTTGCGGGCGTGAGCATGACTGGCAAGCCCATCGTTCGTGTCGCCTTAGAGCCCGTCAATCCGGCCGATCTTGACAAGATGATCAACGGCCTGAAGCTTTTGGTACAGAGCGATCCTTGCGCAGAGTATGAGCAGTTTGGCAGCGGCGAGCACGTGTTGCTAACAGCGGGTGAGCTACATCTCGAGCGGTGCCTCACAGATCTGAAGGAAAGATTCGCCCTCTGCGACATTCAGGCAGGGGCTCCCCTTGTGCCCTATCGAGAGACGATCGTACGTGCGGAGGAAATGAGGCCCCCCGTGAATAAGGAACTAGGACGTGGCGCGGTGGTGGCGACGACAAGCTCAAAGCAAGTGAGCATTTCCCTTCGTGTTCAACCACTACCGGCAGATGTGTCAGATTTTTTGGTCAAGAACTCGGATGTGGTCAAGCAGTTGTATGATCGCAAACCCAATGAGGAGAGAGAGGAGGAAGATATTGCTGCTGAAACAGACCGAGCGGCGAACAGCACCTTGTCCTTGGAAGATTTCAGGAAACAACTTCAGCAGGTGCTAGAGGGCGGCAAGGGGAGAGAAAGCTGGAAGGGCCGGGTTGACAAGATTGTCGCTTTCGGGCCCCGACGCACTGGGCCGAATCTCCTCATCGATGCCACCGCAGACGGCATTCTACCCAAGGCCTTCGCCCCCGAGAAAACAGGAGACAGCACCCCCCATGCCGGAGAAGCCCTTCACCCTAGCCACCTCGCTGATAAGATCTCGTACGCTTTTCAGCTTGCCACTGCCCAAGGACCACTGTGCAACGAGCCCCTCCAGGGTGTTGCGGTCTTCGTTGAGGATGTTCGGCTCAACCTCGCCGAGGACGACACTTCAGCGCGTGACAAGCTCGGCCGGCTCACTGGCGAGATCATCAAGACGTTCCAGTCTGCCCTTCGCACTGGCTTCCTCGACTGGTCCCCACGCTTGATGCTTGCGATGTACAGCATCGAGATCCAAGCCTCAACTGAGGTGCTTGGGCGCGTGTACGACGTCTTGACACGTCGACGCGGGCGAGTCAATGCTGAGATCATGAAAGAAGGTACGCCATTTTTCACCATCCAAGCGCTTCTGCCAGTTGCCGAGAGTTTCGGTTTCGCGGATGACATGCGCAAACGTACCAGTGGTGCAGCTCAGCCCCAGCTTATCTTTGCGGGATTCGAGATCCTTGACGAGGATCCATTCTGGGTGCCTTTCACCGAGGATGATCTGGAGGATCTCGGCGAGTTGGCGGACAAAGAGAACGTGGCGAAGAGGTACATGGATGGCGTGCGGAGGAAGAAGGGATTGCTGGTTGAGGGAAGGAACGTGGCGACGGATGCAGAGAAACAAAAGACGCTAAAGAGATGAGGGCGTTTCCTCAGTGTCACTGAGCCCAGAAACAAAAGGGAGTTGTGTTGTATCATGTTATGGCCTCAAACGCTGCATCGTGCTCGACTGTTCTCAGGACACAATGTGACCGAAGCCGTCCAAGGTGTGACCTAGTCTTGACTGTGATTAGAAGGCCTGAAACGCCCTTGGCCATCGATGAATCGATGGCAGGGTGTCGTCCGGGTTAGTTATGATGTAACTCTCGCGTTGGTAACATTCTGTATAATTATAGGGTAGCGAGAAAGCCAAGGGGTTGCCATCAGCTCATGTCACAAGTATCGTTACAGCCAACTTCTTCAATGATCTCTAGTTATTAGAAGAGAAAGACAAGAAATCCGGTAAATGTCTACAGAGGGGCGAATCCAGAAGGGTTTGTTACGTATCATCTAGACTAAGCCTGTTTGTCCTCTTTGATCGCATCCTACATGTATCTTTGATGGTGGCTTGTATAGGACTCTTTCCGCATGTTGCAAATATTATAAGAAGATAAAGAAGCAGAGGACCCGTGGCTAGTCAAAGATGAATATAGCGTCTAGCTGTCTAGGTAGAGATCAGCCGTCCATGGGAATTGCATTGGCTGTCTCATCGGAGATAGCTATACGCTTGTTGCCAGCTTCGAATCTCGGAACAAGCTCTCGCCAACTATAGAACGCAGGGCTTGATTCTAAGGCGAGAACTTCCGGTGAAGAAGCATGGATGCTTATTCCCTCGTCATAGGGTGGCGAAATCGAGGGCGCATCCTTTGTACGGAACGGGCGAGTGTTTCTTTTGAGCTTCCGCCTCTCCGTTGTCGTTCTACGTCCCAATTGTAACTCTTCCCCGTAGCCCTTCCCCCTTCTCTCTGGGCGTGCGGTTACTAGTTCGTAGATTCGCTACTAATCAAGAAAGTCATTGGAAGCTCACGCTGTCGGGCTTGTTCGTCTTTTCGCAGCCTGAGTAAACACTTGGATCATGGTTCTAGGTCAATAAGCCTCGCTGCCATCGTTCGCTCTCGTCCTTTATCCTAAATGCTATTATAGGGTGAATGCGAGATGCTTTGAGAAGAAAGAAGATCTCGAAATAAGTACAATGAAATGCTATTCTGGGATCATTGTTTTGCTGGTTCAGATTTATCACAAAGAGTGAAGGAAAGGGGAGGTTGAACTCGAGAACACTGACAAATATGGAAGTCAGGCTTAAAAAGCAGTTGTCACCAGTTTCTTTCTGACGACTAAAACAAATATCAATTGCATTTTTGCTCTATTCACACTTTACGCAACATGGCTATTACGAGGTCAAAAACGAGGGTCGCTACCGCTACCAAGCAGCCTCCAAACCACCCTCAAGAGTCACCAACTCTGAGCTCCGAGAATCCAGGGAAATTTGCAGTCAACGCAGCCAGAAAGAGAGGACTAGAACCATCCGCCAAAATCTTGAAACCTGCGAAACGTGCTAAGAAGTCAGCAAAGTCCCCTTTCACGCCAGTTCTGCCAAAGTCCCACGGCCGGAGAGCTGCAAACCTGAGCTCCTCGGGAGACCTCAAACTCTATGGCCAGGATAGCTTTGTGAATGAGGCCGACGCTGCAGAGGACCGGAAACGGCTGGATTTCTATCTGGCATATCCACACAATCGTGGAGCGACACTGTGCGTCTACCACTTCTTGCATCTTGCTAAGGAGTGGCGTACTGGGCGACTTGCTGATTTCGACACCGACTCCGTCGCATGGGACAAATCTGATGGGCCCGGAGACGGAGAAGGCGAGCTGGTGCCATGGGAAGATTTCAGGCGTGGGCTGGACGAGGGTATTTCCCGGGCGGAAGAGAATTTATGGAAAGAGAGAGACAGGATCCTCGTCCAGACGGGGAATCCTCCTCTCTGTGAAATCGTGCGGGATGAAGTCATGGAATGCTCAATTTGCCCTAAAGATGATGGAATCGCTATTCCCGCGGAACATCGGAGCGCCTTGGATGAGGTGTGTGATGCTTTCCTCTGCCACACTCGTCGGGGGAGGCAATCGGCTCGGGCTCTTGCGTGCGGTCACGAATCGTCCGTCGTGGTGTTGCAAAGAGAGAGCAACAGCATTTTCCAGTGCCAGGAGTGCTCTCACGAAGAACCCGCAAGAGGTGAGCTTTGGCCAAAGTGCCAATTTGTGCTACGGCTCCCGGATACCTTCGTCCCCGTGAAGGTATACCCTTCCCGCATGGCCGTGAACAGTCGTCTCGGCCATGTAAGCGTTGGGGACTTGCACTTCATGATAGACATCTGCGGGGGAAGTACGATGGTCAAGTTCCGGTGAGTTTTGTTCCCTGCCTGCAACATTATTCGACGAAAGCTCACATCTCCAAGGTCGACGCGATTCTCTCAGAAGCATGAAGGGGAGGGGAGTGCTATTGGGCGGCGAGATGGCTGTATTGTGAGGGAGTTTCGCAGGCTAAAGGGAATCTTTGAGGTGACGGGATGCTCTGACTATTTCGAAAACTGCGCATGTCATTAGAGAGAGTAAAATGTGAAGCACTGCTCATTTTGAACGACTTGAGTGCACATCAAGAGGAGTGACAAGCCGTACACTGATCTTCATGAGACAGAGTATATTCCCCGGGCATGCATTATTCTCCTGAGGTTATTTAGTAAGCCTCTGAACCAGGATGCTCTTGTCCTCAATGGCTAGTCACGCGACTGAGTGATGTACCACGTGACCGACATGCGGCCAGTAGGTAAATTGAAGGTATTCCCAGCCATGGGATTGAGGTCCTATAGGGCAGTCTTATTAGTCTTCTGTGATTACTAAGAAAATTAGGTCTTCCGAAATAGCTCATTAGCTGTATATTGAAGCCTTTTTTGAGTTATATGGAAGTTTGCTGGATCTATCCTCCATGGCTGATCTTATTCATCACATAGATTTTGCGTGGCGTAGATGGTTGGTTGTTAGCCTAATCTTGGGCAGCATATTGCTGAGAGAATTCTGTATGATATCACTACTTGTGGTTTCTATCTCTATGCCTTGAGCCTAAGAAACTGTCTAATTGTTAAATGGTAAGCAGGAAGCTCCGCGGTTCTTCTCAACTTCATCCCAGAGCGTGCCATCCAGAGCCAGTTGCTTGACCAAATCCTGACACATATCCCCTGGGGAGTAAGCCCATATAGAATAGTCCTCCCCGAAGCCCTCCGGTGGATGAACTGTAAAATATTCGATGCGGAAACGTTCCTGAGGATCGATTTGCTGCCAGGAAGCAGCGAAGGTGCTGAAGTTGGGGAGCAGAGTTGGGCAATCAACGAAGACCACGATAAATTCTCTCGAGTTTCGCTGACTCGGAGGCAACTCATTCATCCAGTATGCCTTCATGTTCCAGTCGGGCAAGTCAAATTCTCTCGGGTCTGGCTCTATCAACACAACCATCTCTAGATCGGGAAGCCGAGCCATGTTACGCCAAATTTCCTCTCTAGAGTCTTGGTTGAATAAAGAGAGGCGACGCAACTTTGGCCAGCACTTGGCCCAAACGTCTGGTTCGTTGGATCTTTCCCGAGTCCAGAGAAAGAGCTCATCGCGGACGCTGACGAATTCTTCGATCTTGGCTAGGGCTTCCAAGCCTCGCCTGAGGAGAGGGCGGACGCCTTGATGGTCCTGGCTAGGCCAGAGGGACCGCAGCGGCATGTCGATGATCAGGGTCTTGAGTACTGGGGCTAGAGCGACGAGGATTCTATGTGTAGCCTGTGCTGTGGCAAGGTCGTCAAGGGGCGAGGGCGGGTATTCAAAATCCGACGAGGTGTCTGATTCGGAAGAGTAATCCGGCCTATCATTCCCCTCTTCGGTGTTTATAGATTCTCCTAAGCCAAGATCGCGAAGAGATGGCTGTTGAGGCTCCGTCTGGCGCGGCCCTGGCTCCTCGACGGGAGTGTTCGGCAGTTCGGGTTGTAGGCCTCTGGACTCGGTGGTTTCAGATTCAGTGTCTTCGGACTCGGAACTATCAAAAGAGCTCAAGGGCTCGACCTGTTCAGGAAATGGACCAAGGTATAGTCTGGCTGTGCCGTGTGCTTCCCAGGGAACCATATGAGGGAAATAAAGCTCATTAGATAGAAACCGCTGGAAATACTGAGCTCTTTGTTTTGAGTCGATGTAAAGACAGAACCTCCAGAGTAGCCTTGATGCCGTGGGGTACGTTGCCTTACAGACTCTTGTGAAGGTAACAAGCAATCTGGTTACTGGATGAGAAGCGGGCAGGATTGGTAGTGAATCTTTAGGGACAAAGGTCTCGATGATCATCAGAATGATTTCTACTGGTAACCTGGCGCGGTTGGGCCATTCAACTGATAAGCCTTCCATGTCGCAGTTTGTGAGCTGGTGGTTGATTGTTGAGAGGGTTGTCAGCATCAGGCGTTGACAGTTTCAAATAGCCAAGAGAAGGCGGTAAACAAGGGCAAAACCATGACCGCATGAATAATATTCCCTGTATGATTTGAGGCAAGGCCTTAGTGAGGGTTTGAATTGCATGGGGATTCGGATGAAAGGACATGGCCGAGTATGATCAAGTTAGTTGGTTGTGTAACTATGTACCTAGGTAAGTACCTAGTGTTTGAGGAGGCAGCAAGTGGAGCCTAAACTATAGCGTATCCTGTTAGCAACGGTAACACACCTTCGTTCATTCTGAGCATAGCGATACATAACACTGTGAATATAGATGAGGAGATGGATGCAGGCTTTGGACAAGGGTCCTGCTCGGAGCATTCGGTCCTCAGATCAGTCCATTCTGCTGCGACGAGGATATCCCTGCAATGGCAACAGATAACGCTAGAATGATGCTTAAAGCGAAACAGCGATCACGTCGGTATAACCCATCCCTCTGCGCCAATTCAGCATCTGCCCTTGTGACCTGCCCTTATCAACCGAGGTCGCACTTACGAATGCGCCAAAAGTTCCCACGACGTGGGATCTGGGCCGGCGCTGGCTCCTGGAAGAGGCAGTTCCAGCGGGGAAGAGATTCGGGCGCCAAGGCGATCGTCCCGCGAATCCCTACAACTGCCTCATTGGGATGGTCGTCGCAACGTTGTCGTGATGGTGATTGGTGCAAGGATATATTGTGCCATTCAGAAGTGCCATGCAGTAGATCAAAAGGCCATCACGATGAGGGAGCTTTGAGATGAGTGCACAATAGTTCTCCGCTCCGAGATCGTTTGCCTTGAACCGTCAACTATTAAAAGGCGTCTCGACGGCTTCAAGAAGCCTTCTGCTTTTCACCACCTCTTTTTACTCTGATAGTAGCAGTCAGATTATCTTCGCTCAGCCCAGTATGAAGTCCTCTATTCTTTCGCTCTCCCTTGTTGCTTTGGCGGCGCCCTCTCTGGTCAGCGCTGGCAAGAAGAAGCCCTTGGTCAACTCGCAGCAGCTGCAGAAGTTGATCAACATCGACGGCCTCCTCTCCGGGTCACAAAAGTTGCAAGACTTCGCGGACGCCAATGGCGGAAACCGTGCCTTTGGCAGCGGCGGCCACAACGCTACCGTTGACTACCTCTATAACACTCTGACTGCACTCGGAACTTACGATGTGGTCAAGCAACCCTTCACTGAGATCTTCTCCCAGGGCACCGCTTCTCTGAAGACCGACGGAGACGAAGTGGAAGCCAACATCATGACCTATACGCCGGGTGGCATTGTCAAGGGACCTCTTGTTGCGGCTGCAGGTCTCGGGTGCACAGTCGATGATTTCCCCGCCGATGCCAAGGGCAACGTTGTCCTCGTATCACGGGGCGAGTGCCCATTTGCCGACAAGTCGACCAATGCTAAGAAGGCGGGTGCCGAGGGCGTTGTCGTGTACAACAACGTCCCTGGGAGTTTGAGTGGTACCCTCGGCGCTGCTTTCGGCGATTACGCCCCTATTGTAGGCGTCAGCCAGGAGGATGGTCAGGCTATTCTTGAGAAGCTCAAAGCCGGCGATGTCACTGTTGACCTTGACATCGATGCCACGGTCGAGGAGCGTGTCAGCTACAATGTCATCGCTGAGACCAAGGAGGGCGACCACAACAACGTTCTTGTGCTGGGGGGCCACACGGATTCCGTAGCTGCCGGCCCTGGCATCAAGTGAGTACAAGTTGAAAACTCTTTTTGGTTCTATTTGCTAATGAGGATGTCTAAGTGACGACGGATCTGGGGTGATTGGCGTTTTGAAGGTTGCCGAAGCTCTCTCCAAGTTCCGAGTCAAGAACGCTGTTCGCTTTGGTTTCTGGAGCGCCGAGGAGTTTGGCCTGCTTGGATCGTATCACTATATCAACTCAATCAACGGTTCGGATGACAAGATTGGCAAGATCAGAGCTTATCTCAACTTTGACATGGTAGGCTTGTTCTGGTTGTACTCCCCAGATTGACGCTAACGCTGATCAGATTGCGAGCCCCAACTATGTCTATGGTATTTATGACGGAGATGGCAGCGCATTCAACCTCACCGGGCCTGCTGGATCTGATGTTCTCGAAAAGGATTTTGAAAAGTTCTTCAAGACCAACCGCAAGCCCTATGTTCCTTCCGAGTTCAGCGGTCGATCCGACTATGCCGCCTTCATCGAGAATGGCATCCCGTCCGGTGGCCTCTTTACTGGTGCTGAAGAACTCAAGACTGAGAAAGAAGCCAAGCTGTTTGGAGGCGAGGCTGGTGTTGCGTACGATGTGAACTACCACCTTGTTGGAGATGATATCACCAACCTCAATAACGAGGCTTTCCTCCTTAACACTAAGGCCATTGCCAACTCGGTTGCTAAGTATGCGAAGAGCTTCAAGTCACTGCCTCGTGTGAGCAAGGTCTCGAGAAGGTGGGATGCCGACCGTGCCCAGATCTTCAAGAGGTCCAGTGCGCATAGCCACGCTCACGGTGGTCCTTGTGGGGGAATTAGCCAGTAAGTTGGAATGAGTGAAGGGAACTGACTCTCCAATGGGGCAACGAACCGGAGAAAAGTGGCAACAAGAAGAATGCGTAGGGGGTATCTATAATCTATAGAGTAGATAGAAGAGTGAGAATATTGAAGATTGTAGTGTCAATAACTAACTTTACCGCTGCCCAAGGAATAAGCAAAGTGCTCTTACCTTTATCATATTAAGTCTTAGGCCTATTTATGTGGATATCTGATCTTGAAGTTTCTGCAAGTCATACACTAGCCTGAAATTAAGTACATATTTAGGTTAGGTAAACTACGACTTATAATACACTCATTACATTACTTGCGAAGCTATACACAAAGCGCGACACTTTACATAATGACTCGCTAATATAATCCTGGTTATATTCTGATCTCTTGGGGTGGCAACCTCGGTAAGGCCTCCTGCCATTCAGCCTCACCGCAGGGTCGAGTGCTAGCGTGGCGGGAATGATCGAGACCCTACTTCGACCCTCCCTAGGTATAAATAAATGCTTTCTGGTCCGCTGATCACCAGCCTCGAATTTTTCTTCTTGTCCACTTCGTCTCCTTATCCTCGTTATCCTCGCATAAATCTCCAGCCATGCATTTTCGAGATCTAGGGCTACCCGAGGTCGTGGAATACCATTACAGGCGGGTTGAACGGTTCTTCCGTGAGGCCCGACAGGAAATCCCCCTTGGGGATGTCGACTCAGCGAAGTTGACGGATATGTTGATCGCAATATCGAACCGTAAAGGCTTTTCGGTCGAGGTACGAGTTCCCATCCAAGACCTGCATGGATTCTCACGTCGGCTAATAAAATCTTTTCATTTGTTAGGAAACTAGCACTAAATACATCATCTACGCTCCGAGAAAACTTACAAAGGTAAGCCTACGGAGCAGCGTCAGGTCAGGATTGAGCTTTTATTTACTGTTCACCAGGATGAGATCGCCGCATGTCGGCCCGACGAGCCATCAGGGGGTGATGGGCACGTTCAGTGAACTGAGATCACTGGCTGCAGGGACGGGAGTCTGAGGTGCGTTGCGAGCAATTGGGCAGTCGAGAGGAAGGCGAACATGCAAACCACCAATCAAGACGGCACACTTGTTCATTTAGCTTGGGACAACTAACGCCACAGCGCTTAATGGGTTAATGCGATGGGTTTGGGAGGTAGCGAACACGAGTGGCGTCGAGTAGCAAGCAATATTTATCAATAGTCATGTCCAGGGCTTGAAGCCACATAATAATAAAATGGGCCAACTAGGAAGACGCTGCCTCGCTACGGCGGGGGAGAGATGCTCGAGACGGTGCTCTGCACTCCGTGCACAAACGATTCTTGTTGCTTGTCAACTCTGCCTTTAATCACCATAGGTCCTCTGAGCTTCTATTCTTCGGCAAAGCCATTGAGGAACTGCACTATCTGGAACGGCACGGCATTATGCTCTGTGCTCAACCTCAGCCGTTATTTTGAGATCTGCGGCCGATGCTATATTGAAGTCCTAGATTGAACCACTGCTTCATGTCTATGGTCGTCTGATTCGTCTCGGCTCTCTGACTATGGCTCCTGTCACTAATCCGATACTTCGCAGTCAGGACTGTGGTAGCAATAAAACCTTGATTCATCCTCAGTTGATGCCCTGGGATGCATCTATCTTTCTGGTGCCATTGTGAAAGTTTTGTCCCAAGCCTCGAGCGCCACATCCGTTGACGTTTTTCCGTAGCGGAAAATATAAGCGCATCTAAATGCTCAGCTAGTCCTGCAAAGTTGAGAATGGAATAAGGGTCGTATATAGAGCTAACGAATGGAAGGATAATCACCACCAACGCACAAAGAGTAAATCCGATAAAGACGAGCGAGACCTCTGTAGTGGCACATGTTGCGGTCAATTTGGGCACGACTTGAAAGCTCCAGACAGCAGTGTAATATCAAATCACTGCGATAACCCCTCTACCACCGGTCCCTGTTGCAATTGCAATAATGGTCAAGATGCCCATGCAACGAGGTCTTGAGTGGAATATCCTATTGCAGGCTCAATCAACCTCAGAAACCTCCAAGGGAACCCAAACCTTAGTTTGGAAAACATCCACCCTGTGCATTTCTGGGGAGAACTTGCACTTCACCTTCGTGCAGGAACAATTGTGGCCATAGAAGCAAGCGGCATCACGACACTGTAGGCCAGTACGGCATGCTTCCATTCTGACTTGTCGTCGAAACACCAACTTCTCTTCTTCTGATAACGGCCCATGGGAATACTCACAGCCAGGGTTCGAACAGGACCCAACTAGGTGGTGCCAACGGCAATATCTCATACCAACCTTCCCAGTCTTGTGTTTCCAGCCGTCAAACGCTCGCTGGAAGGGTTCTCTGAGGCCCTCGTCGACTCTTTGTCCTGCCGCGTTCACTTGCACTGCGCTCTTGGCGATCTCGCGGACCGGGGGATCTGGGTCGGTCCTTGAGCCCACTGCAGTGGCCCAGGTCGGAGTGGCCAAAGCAGTTGCCAGCCGGGACGAGGACTGAGGCTGCCGCGCCGATGACCGCCCATCTTGCACGGGCCCAGCCCTAAAGACGCTGTCCATCTTGATCCACTTGAACCCCAGGCGGCGAAATTCTTGTCCGACGCTAAAGCCGTGGAGAAGAGTTACGCGATTGAGTATAGAATCGTCGTGGACGTAGTCCTCCAATAGTCGGACATAGGAATTGTCATGACAAGCCCCGAAGATGACGTGGCGGCAGGTTGGGTTCCCGACAAACTGCTTGAAGACACCTATTCTGGCGTGAGTGAGTGAAGAGTAATTGACGTGTGACCCTCACCCTGGATCTTCTTGTCTGCCCGGTCTTTGCCGCTCCCGACTAGCACGAAGTCGGTGGTCTCGGATGCCTGGGTAAAATCTTTTGCGAAATCCAAAAGATCGCGGGATGCCTTGATGCTGCCGGACGCAACAAGAAACTGCGATAGGCCCAACTCATTGGCATATGCCTTGACAACGATGGGGTGCTCTGCTAGCTCTGGCCTCTCCATGCGAAGAAAGTTGCGAACTTTGTCTCGCAAGTCACAGGATGCCCTCCTGCCGCCATCACTCGCCGCGTAGTACTCATCCCTGAACTGCGACTGGTCAACAGAATGCTCTGGCAAGCGTCTAGGGCGCGTACAATATACGAATCGGCATCGGCGTCAATCAGGACCAAAACGAAAGAACTGCGCTCCTAGAACCGGTTAGGCACTATGAATATGTGCGAGTAGCTAGAGCGCACCATGGACTGTTGCAGCTCTACAAACCTCGCTCGCCAATTATCCGCATCCTGTTGGGAGAAACGTCTCGCAACCTTTTCGCTATCGAGATCGCGGATAGTGTCGCGATACTTCCCAACCACATCCGAAAGTTGACCAGCAAAGCCCTATATCTTATGAGTGCATGTCCCGAAAGGAATGAGATATGAATTACCTTTAACCAGGTCAGTCTCTCCTCTTCTGCGGCTTGAATCGCCGTCACGTGGGTGTTAAAGTCTTCCGCAAGATCAACTGACATCGTCGCGGATAACCCCTCAAAGTTGCAAAAGCGGCAAGAGGCCCAGCCTCGAGACAAGGGGAAACTATTGGCATTGACCTGTGATGACAAATAGAGGTCTTAAAGGGGGTGGTCTCTTTTACTGGCCAGGCACTTGGCAATATGGTTACACGACAGATATTCTTAGAAAATGGCAAAGCTAGAGTATACTCAGTGAGTTAAGGAAGCCATTATGCGACTTATATACCGATCTCTCCTTACTGAAGAGATAATAATATTACTTATAACTCTAATAATTATATAATTAGCTTTTTTAAAATAAATATAATATAAATTTATTAAATTAACTTTAATTATAATAAAAATTAAAAAGCTTTAAATTAAAATTATAATATTTAATATTTATTAATTATATTAATTATAATTTATTAATTTAAATTTTATATTTAATATTATCTTTTTATAAATATATTAAATATATTTAATTTATTATTTATTATATTTATTATATTAATAATATTATTAATATTATTTATAATATATAAATTATTTTATAAGAAATAAATTAATAAATATTAAGATTTATATTAATAAAAGATTATAAGTATTATTTTTTCCCCCGTGGTGTAATGGCTTAGCACTGGGTGGTCCCTTTTTGCAAAGGAGCTTTACAGGCCTCTGAGGGTCGCTGGTTCAATTCCGGCCGGGGCAGTCATTTTGGCGGATTGGCAACCCGTCAATTGATGACTAAGCTCGCAACCGGCCCCTGGCGTCATAGGGGCCCAAAAACACCCACAAGGAGAGGTCCCTTTATAAAGGCTCTTCGAGGGTCTCGGTGGTGCCGTGTGGCCATAGGCACCAACCTATTAATTGGCCGTATTGTGTGTTATTGGCTGTGTGCAATTGTAGCTATTGGCTGAGATGTGTTAGGCTGGAAACCGGGCTGGGCTAGTGGCTGGTGTGGTGGCTAGCTGTGGCTGGCTGTGGCGAGGTTGAAGGTCTTAGTTGATTGGTTATTGTGTTGTGCTGTTTGAGAGCCGGGGGGGCCCTAGCTAGAGGTTTTGTATCCGATAGAGGTTTTTCGTGTGGCTAGTTGTGGCTGGTTGTGGCTGGTTTTCCTCCCCTTCCTATCGCATGGTGAATTGGCTTGAAATGCTGTGGAAATATTGTGTATTTTTGATTGTAGCTGCGAAAACTCACCTAAGTAGATAGCTAGCTAGTAATAAGAATTAAATTACCTTAAAAAAAAAAAAAAAAAAGTATTATTTTAAATAAGAAATTATATTTAATAATATATTAAAATAAGCTTAATATAATTAATTTAAAAATTATTAATAATTAAAATAAAAGTAAATTAGCTTTATTATATTAAAATTAGGAGCTTTTAATTATGGCTATAAAAAATATATCTAAGTAGATAGTCCACTATAATAAAAAGAAAGTATTATTAAATTAAATAATTAAAATAAAATATAAAAGGAAATATTTAAAGAGTATAATTTATATATTTAAATAACTTATAATAAGTAAATTTAAGACTTATAATAAACTATAAGTTAGATTATAAGTCTTAGGTTAGCTTATAATAATATTATATAATAATATTATAAATCCTCTTATAATTAATATCTTATTATAATTAATATATAATTATATATTTAAATTATAATATAATATTTTTTTTTATTAATTTTTATTTTTAAAATTATTTTTATAATTATTTTCTTTAATATATAATTTTCTTTTTTTTTTATATTTTATTTTATTAATAAAAATATTAAAATTTAAAGTTATTTATAATTGAAAAATCTAAGTTTTTTTTATTAAAAATATTAATTATTTAATTATATTTTATAATTATTATAAATTAAAATAATTAAAATATTAAATAAAAAAAGACTATAAATATTATTTTTAATATATTTATTAAGATTATTTTAAGGTAATTAAGCTTTATTATAACCTAATTATAAGAATTAAAATAGCCTAATAAAATATAATAATAATATAATAAAGGCATTATATCTTATATCTTATAACTTAATAATTAAAAT
>JABFFI010000088.1:0-10358 GCA_013623725.1 Fusarium robinianum | reverse complement strand
CCCGGATTGCCGACCAGGCTATATAGAAGCTTATATGAAAGTGCCATAGTTACTTAAGATATTCCCGTATTGCCGCCTATTAATATTTAAGTTAGCTATTGCCTATATTACTATTATTATTGGGCTTAACCCTTTTTTATAAATATGAGCTTATATGTCTCGCTATCTCTCTTATGCCTGGCTTAAGTTATATATTCTTTCGGTTTATAATAAATAACTTATCGGGCCTTTTATATACTAAGCTATTGGCGATGTCTCCTAGTTGGATTATCTCTTATACCTTGCCCTAATGCCCCCCTATTAGTAAATCTAGTGATGCCTTAGCCTCTTATAGCGTTAATTATATTATTTTCTAAAAGCCATTTATAGTGATTTTATTGCCTAAATAATTAAGCGTTTAATTATCCTATTCTTATATTATATATGCCTGCCTGGATTTATTATTATAATAAGCCTAGTTATATATTATCTAGCTAATAATAGTTCCTATTAGTAAGTATAATCTGATTATAAGCTATTTATAATACTTGATATAAAACCGGTTAAGTGTCTTAGAGCTAATATTATTATCCCATTTAGCGCTTAAATTATTAGGGTTATATATATTATTCTTGAATTAATATTTAAGTAGTAGAATATAAGTATATTATAAAATGCTAATAAAGAAATAGATATATGAGTAATATATAATCTAAGTGAGATCCTATTTAATGCTAAGTATTACTATAAAATAAAATAATAGGTTAAGATATAGCTTTATATGAATATATTATATAAGACTATTGATATAGAAGTGGAAGATAGCGTGATCTAGCTTATCTTGCTTGGGGTTATCTTTATTGTCCTTCTTCTCCTTTTCCTTTTCTTTTTTCTCTTCCTTTTATTATTATTTGTTATTCTTTTCTAAACCTAGTTAATTTAGGGTGAGATTAAGAGCGCTAAATTGGGATGCCTTAGAGCTGATATTCTTCGCGGCTATTTAAGAGCGGTATATTCTCTAAGATCCCTTTGGCCTCCTATTTGGCGTCTTTTTCTTTTAATTGGTAATAATATTAAGCCAGTAGATTAGCTCTCCTAGCGTAGTCTATTACTTATCTGTGAATTAGATATTATACTCTATCTTTGCCTTATTCTATTTAAGTGGCTAGATATAGATATAATAATATAAATAGCGCTATTAATATATTTAATATTATTTTAGTATTATTAATAGCTTTTTATTATTAAATGGGTCTAATATTACTTTAGTTGGATTGATATTTACTAGCCATTGCCACGTATTTATTAATACCCGACCTAAGTGCCTAATATTATAGGCGAGCTCTTATTTAAAGCTTATTAATAGTACCTATAGTTAGTAATTTATTTTTTAAGTAATATGATCCTATATTTAGCGCTCTATGGTAATGGTTATTGCTAATAAGCTGGCCTAATATAGCTTTGTCTTATTGAGTATTTATAAGTACTTAATAGTACCTAAGTATTTAATCTATCGTAACTTATATTTGATATTATTTAGGATTTTAATCTTTCTTCGCCGCTTCTTTATTACTATTTAAAGCTTGGTTTTATATTAATTAATAAATTATAGTAGATTATTATTAAGTGCGTCTTATTAATAGATAAAAGTTAACTCGCTAAATTGGTTATTTTTGTTTATGGTTTTAATTATTTAATATTTTATATATACTCCCTTATTAAATAATTATAATGTCTTAGGGTGGTAGTTTATATTATAGCTATTATTATTAGTAATTTAATACCCCGACTTGGTCTAATGAGAGATTATTTAGTTATAGTTTTAAGTGAAATAGTAATAGCTTAGATAGCTATAGCTAGTATATATAGTAAGACCTAGGATTGGATTATTATAATTAGGCGGTAAGTTAATTATAGATAGGTTGCCTAATGGCATAGAAGTGGTGGCAGCTAAGATAAACTATTTAATGGCCTATAGCTAAGAATCGATTGTCTTATACTACTTTTAGAAATATCTCTTAATAGTTAATATGCTAGGTTGGATTATAAATTAATAGAATATATAAATAAGTAATTAATAGGTTAAATAAAGCGAGACTAGTTACTCTAGCTGAGATAATGATATTGGAGCTATTTCTATTAGTATATTAATTATTTATATTTCTTTCTTTTATTATATAAGTTTAGTAATAGTAGTAATTACTTTCTCTATTTTATCTATTAAATTATAGCTATTTTAGCTTTTTATTGTTTCTTCTCTCTATCTTTTCCCTTTTTATTAATTTCTATCTTATTTTATATACCTAGTAGCCTTTCCCTTTTCTTTTCTTTTTCTCTCCACTCTACCCTTAATTATTATTAACTATTATAAGAGAATAAAGCCTAAATTAAACGCTAGTAATAAATACTAACCCGAATTATATAACCCCCCCCTATTAAACCTAAACCCTAAACCTATAATAACCCTTAACCTAAGCGCTAATTATAGCGCTTATTATATAGAAACCATACTATATACTAATGGTCTATATATTACATAAGACCCCCTATATAAATCTTATTTATTATATAATAATAAGCGCCGGACTGGATGTTAGGCTATTTCCTTATCCTCTTATTAGGCCCTCTTACCTATTAGTATCCTTATTTATATTTATATTATTATATTATAAATATTAAGTAAATCTTAAAAGCTAAAATGCTATACCTAATTTAATCTCTTTATTTATAGTAAATTATAATTTAAATCCTCTTTTAAATTACCCACTTAAAGCCTTATTATATTCTCTACCTTAAGCTAAGCTTAATTATTAACAATTATCTTTTTTATAATACTATATTTTATAATACTAATATTACTTAATATAATATTATTAATATTATTATTATCTTAAATAATCTAATATTAAATATACCTCCTATTTATTTAAATTTATAATATAGCCTCTTTTTATTATACCTTTATAATTTTATATTACACTTCTCTTTAATAATAAATAATATTATCTTATATTATTATAAGATATCTATATATAGTATAATTATACCCTTTTAATATTAAAAGTAATTAAATAATTATATTATTATTTATTAATAATATATTATTTCCTAAGTTAATTAAGTCTATATTAATATAATAATTAATAATATCTCTTAATATATTACCTATTAATTAATATACCTATTAGAAATACTTCTTAAATATATCTAGTTAGAGTATTATATTATATTTTTAATAAATAAATATCTAATATTTATTATTAAATTATATATACTTATTTATTATTATCCTTAAATATCTTAAATAATTTATAATAATAAAATATAATTAATTAATATAAATATTATTATAATAACCTTTTATAACCCTAACCTCTTTTTTTTTATATAACCCTAAACCTAATTAAACCTAATTAACCCTAATCTTAATATTAAGCTAATAAGCGACTTAGCCTAATAATAAGTAATTCTATAGGAATATATAATCCCCGCGCCCTTATTTATATAAATAATTCTAATAGAATTACCTATAAATAGTTCTTAATATTTAATCCACTATAACTTACGCTTAATATTACCTAGGATTTTAACCTTCCTTTACCACTCCTCTATTACTATTTAAAGCTTAGTCTTATATTAATTAATAAGCTATAGTAGATTATTATTAAGTATATCTTATTAATAAATAAAAGTTAATTTATTAGATTAATTATCTTTATCTATAGATTTAACTATCTAATACCTTATATATACTCCCTTACTAAATAATTATAATATCTTAAGGTAATAATTTATATTATAGCCATTATTATTAATAATTTAATACCTTAATTTAATTTAATAGGAGATTATTTAATTATAATTTTAAATAAAATAATAATAGCTTAAATAGCTATAGCCAGTATATATAATAAGACCTAGGATTAAATTATTATAATTAGGCGATAAGTTAATTATAAATAAGTCGCCTAATAATATAAAAGTAATAATAGCTAAGATAAACTATTTAATGGCCTATAGTTAAGAATTAATTATTTTATATTACTTTTAGAAATACCTCTTAATAATTAATATATTAGGTTAGATTATAAATTAATAGAATATATAAATAAATAATTAATAAGTTAAATAAAATAAGACTAGTTACTCTAGCTAAGATAATAATATTAGAGCTATTTTTATTAATATATTAATTATTTATATTTCTTTCTTTTTTTATATAAGTCTAATAATAATAATAATTACTTTCTTTATTTTATTAAATTATAATTACTTTAGCTTCTTATTATTTCTTCTCTTTCCCTTTCCTCTCTTTATTAATTTCTATCTTATTTTATATATTTAACTGCCTTTCTCTTTTCTTTTCTTTTTCTCTCCACTCTACCCTTAATTATTATAGGTTCTATATCTAGCTATCTTACCTCTCTCTTTTTACCTTCTTCTTTTATAGCCCCTATCTTATAATAATATTATCTCAAACCCGCCCAATCTTATCTTACCTTAAACCTATTAGTTTTATATTTTACTCTTCTACCTCTCTTACTTAACCCTTTAATACCCCTAAAGTATATTCCCTTAAATCTCTTATTTAATTAAATAGTTAATAAATTATCTCTATACCTTTAACTCCTATAATTATTAATAATTATATAAGCTATAATATAGCTATTTTATTATTAATATAATAAAAGGCCTCTTTACCTAATTTCTTATAATATTCTTTTATTTTATTAAATAGATTATATAAATAATATTATACTCTATAGGTAATAAAACCAATAATATTATTATAAAGTAAATATTTATTATACTTATATTTAGCCCTAAGGTTTAAGGCCTATTCTCTTTAATTATCTTTCTCTTACCTTAAGTAAAATTCGTAAGGTAAGTGGTAGATCTTATATCTATTTAATAGGAGGTAACCCTTATTATAAAACATCTCCCTAAGTCCTTATTAAACTTAACTTATACCTCCCCTTTTATATTATTTTAATATATAATAGAGATATATATTATCTAAGCTATACCTAGTATAAAAGGCATACCTTCCTACTAACTAGTCCAGAGCGACCGCCTAGTCCTATACCTTTAATTTATTATCCCACTATATTAACCTTATCTAATCTATAAACTACTTTAGCGCCTGCCACTTAGACTTTTAAAGATTAAATGCTATAATAAGTTAGTCTAGTATATATATAAGTTATAATACCTAAAAGACCCTTAGTAACTATATTTACTATTTAAACCACTACTTAGCCTACCTCTTTAATATAAGATTTATATTATTATAATTAAGCGCTATCTTTATTAAAATCTTATTAAGAAATTAATTATTATATATATATAAGGCTATAATTATTCTTTAAACCATTGGCTTATTCCTATAATATTTATTAAGTCCTAGCTTAAAATTATATTCTTTAATTAAAATCGCCTTACTTACTTTACCCCCTTTACTAAATATTACCTTATATATTTACTAACCTATCCTTATCTTATTATAAACTAACCACCTATACTTATATATACTACAATCCCCTCTTTAATTATAATATTATAGGATTTTTAAACGCTTTAGCTAATAAAGGATATACTTTATAGGCTTATAGGTAGACTATTAATTATAATATTCTAGGTTATAATTAGATTTTTATCATCCTATAATTATAAAGTATAATTTATATCTAATAAATCTTTACTTTTTAGTGATTTTATAAATTTACCTAAGGTAATTATTATAGCTAAAGTATAAATTAGCCTTAAAATAATTATTATTAATAAATATATTATTATCCTTATCTAGGAAAATAAGCTCCCTATTCCTCTTATTTAGGGAATAAATTATAATATACTTTCCTTAAAAATATAAAATAATCTTTTATTACTTTTTAGCCACCTTAATATTTATAATCTTATTTATCTAATTAAAGAGGGAGGCTTAAATTTATATAGCCAGCTCTTAATAAGAGTCTGACTTTATAAATAATATAATTTGCTTATTATAAGGAGATAATAATAGGATAAGTTAATGGGATTTCTTATATATAATAATCCAATTAATCTTAGCTAGCCTTTTAAGCGGATTATAGCTATAACCCTCCCCTATAAGAGGGGCTAGAGCTAATATATATAGGGATAGGGGCAATAGGGGCTAGGATATTAATAATAAGATATTAAAATTATTATTAGATCCTATTATAACTAGCTAGCCATACTATTATTATTAGAAGCTAGGGCTTAGTATATTAGATAGTATCTTAGGGGCCAGTTTACTAAATAAATATAAGAACTTATATTAATATATAAATACCTATTTATATAGCTTAAGTAATTAGGGCTATAATTTTATTAGAAAAGCCCTATTAAGTTTATATATTCTCGCCTATTATAATAGGCAATGCCCACTCTATTAAGCAAAGGTAATACCTCGGTCCGCCATATTAATCTAATTATTAAATTAGTTAAAGGGTCGGCTGATTTCCCAAATATATTTCTTAGTAATACTAATATAAAGCTGCTATAGGAATTATAATATAATATATTAGCTCTAGACCTTCCTAATAAAACATTTTATATTACTAATAAGACGCCTAATAGCCTAGGGTGGGCTATTAGGCTCTAACTAACTCTAAAAGAGATACTAAGAATACTCTTTAATATAGGAATAATACTCCTAAGCTAGTATATTAATAAGAGGGCGGATATAAATAAGATACTTATAAATAAGATAGCCTATTTAAATAGGAAAAAAGCGAGTAATAATAAACTCCCTATTTATAAACCGCTTTACTTTATAGCTCTAGGTTAGGTAGATTATAAAGCTATTATAAATATAAAGGCTATGCTTTATAATTTTATAATTTTATAGCTAGATATAAAGGAGCTTAGGAATATAAGGCTAGCCACCGCCTATTATTATTATTAAGCTAGCTAGGACTTTATAAAGTGCCTCTTCCTTCTTCTAATATATAAAGACTACCTTCTAATCCCACCTACCCTTTTAGGAGAGTGGGTTTAATAGGCTAATATAGGCCTTAAAGAAAAGCTTTAAATAAGCCTTAGCTAGGCTATTATATAAATAGGTTATAAATAAGAAGCCATAAGTTATATTTATTAAATTATCCTTAATAAATATTAAATCCAGCGGTGGCTTTTAATTATATATCAACTTTATATAAAGTTAGCCCGCTTTTTTTAAAAGAGCCTATAGAAGGCGCCGAAAGTACCCTATATTAAGAGTTAGCGAATCGCTATAAGATATAGACTAGCTATTATTACTTTATTATAATAGAAATAAAGATATTTCTAAGCTTATTATAGCCTTATTAAAGGCTAAGAGGGAGAAAAGCTCTTTAAATAAAGATAGTAATCTAAATATTATATACTTTTAATAAATATCTTAGAGCTATAAGACTTAGCCTATTTAGGGTTATTATATAATGCTAAGGAATGGATATATTCTTATAAGAAGGGCATATTTAAGGAAAAGGAGGCATTAGATATATATAAGCGCGGCTAGATTAGATATATATAACCTTACTAGGAGAAAACCGGCGAAATTAGCTATAAAGCTAAGAATCCTATTAAAATATACTAATAAGGTTAAAGCCGATTAACTATTTATTACTTCCTTTATACTAAATGCCATAATTAGCCCAAATAGCCACTCTAGCATTTTAATTAAATATAGATTCTCTTTACTTAAGTTGATAATTATATTAGCTTCCTTCTTCTCCTTTTCCTCCTTCTCCTTCTCCTTCTCTTTCTTATTATTATTATACTTATAATTATTAACCTTATTCTCACTTTTAAACTCGCCACTCTTTAAGCCACTCTTTATATTATTATAATCTTTAATTATAAACTCTTCGCTATTCTTTATTTTTTTATTCTAATAAATATAAGGGCCAATTATATTATATACCCTAGCTAATTGCTAGAAATCCAATATCATAGTATTATATAAAGTCTAAATATAGTGATTTTATATAGCTATAATTAAGTTAAGTTATAATCTCTTAAGCCGGATATTAGCACTATATTGATAAATATTAGCAGGTAAGTAATAAGTATGGAATACTATAGCTATAAAGCGCTTAAGAAGCTAAATATACTTCCTTCTATTAGCCACCTTATTAACAAAGGTAAATAGCCTAGTATAATATTTATAAGGCTATATATTATATAGCTAATAGAGAAGGCTTCTATTTATTATTTACGTTATTTACTTATATTAGTCTATAACCCTATTTATAGCCACTATAAGAGCGGTAATCTTCCGCTTATTATTTATAAAGCTAATTAGGTTTTTATTTAGTAAAGTATATATAATACCACTTTAGGCTCCACCTAATATTAAGCCCCTATATAATAATAAAGGGGAGGGTATAATAATTAAATTTTACAGTAAATTTTAATTAAAGCCCTTATATATCTACTCCTAGCCAGTCTACTTTAGCTAGGGCTAAAGATCTATAAATGCTAAGGTAAGCATTTTTATAAAAATATCTAACCTTATATCCGCATTTATAGCTATCTAGCCCACACTTAAGCCCTATTATAGGCATCGCTTATACTTAAATATACTCTATAGGTAATTATATATATCTTTTCCCCTAATAGGGCATATTATAGCCCTATAATACTTAATAATCTAATACTATCCCTTAATAGGATTCCTAGTCTAAGCCTATAAATATATAGGTTTATATATAGCTCTTAGCTTAATATATAATTCTAGCCATCGCCTCTTATATTTCATAGCTATATAATAAGATATAATTTAACTACTAATTATATAAAGGTTATAAAACTTATAGGTAAACCTATTAAGTAATAGTAGGTTTAGATTATATAAGGACTTATCTTTATATAGCGGCATATTAATAGGATTTAGTAATAGAGGCTTATAAACCTTTAAAATATAAACCACTATATGCCACTTATTAATTAATATATTATACTTTTTCTAAAGATATTAATTCACTTATAAAGACTTAGAGAAAAGGGTAAAGCTATATTACTCCTAAATATAAATAAGAAGCTAGGCCTAAGGGTTAATTAAAAGCTAAAGGCGGGAAAAGATATTATTATTAGCTATCTCTATTTATAGCTTAATCGCTTATTAATATTATTAATTAAATAAATAGAAAGAATATATTATTATATTACCTAAATATAACTTAGGAAAGAGGATAGAAGATATAAGTAAATAGAAATTACTATAATTAATCTATCTTATCTACTATAATAGGGGGTCATTATATATACAATCTATAATTTCATATATTAGGACCTAATACTAAGGGGCATAGACTATCAAATTATATATTAGGACCTGATCTAGGGGGTAATTGGTATAGTAGGTATTATATTAATTATAAATAAAATAACTAGATTAAGAAGCTATTAATAGCCTAACTTGCCTATAATATAATAATTAATAAAAATATAAAGCTAATATTAGCCTATATTAATTTTAATTATATATTAAATATTTATAAAAATAAAAAAAATAAATTAATTAACCTTAAAGCTATTTTTATTAATAATTAACTTAAGAACCTTTATTAAGAAATAAAAATAGAACTTAAGTTTATTAGAAATTAAATAAGTAAATATATTAATATAAAAAGAATTAAAAGATTAACCTTCTTAAAGAGAGATATAATCTACCTTACTATTAAAAATATTATAATAAAATAATAAAATAAAAAACTTAATTATAAATATATTAAATTATATAAAATTAAATAAAAAATTAAAAAAAATAATTATAAATTAGATTTATTATTTAAGGTTAAGCTTTATTTAATCTTTTATATTTCACTTCTTAAAATAATAAAAAATATTATTTAAATTAAAATAAGGAATAAACCTATTATAAAAGTTAATAAACCTAAAGAATATATTATAAAAAGAATCCTAGATATTAATAAAATTAAAGAAAAAATAATATATTTAATAAAATAAAAAAATTACCTAAACTTTAAAAATATATAAAAACTATTAAAATACCTTATAAATACTTAATAACTCCTAAAGGACTTTTATTAATAATAATAAAAGGATTAAAACCTAATATAGCACCTTAGTTAATAAAATCTATAGCCCTTAGAAACTATGCCTTAAATATTATAAAGGACTTCTTATAAAGCCTATTTAAATCTTTTAAGAACTATAAATTATATATAAATAAGTTATTACCCTTTTTTTTTAAAAGATATTTCTATTTCTAAATATAGGCTAAATAAGCTATAATATATTTAAAGTCCTTTTTAGCCTTATATTTCTCTTTTTTTAGATATTATTATTTATAAATATTTTTTAAAATTATAAATAGAAGGTTAATAGAATAAAAAAAAAAATAAAAAAAA
>JABFFI010000086.1:138248-152419 GCA_013623725.1 Fusarium robinianum | reverse complement strand
TTTTAATATTTCCTTATTATATATTCTTTTTTATAATAATAATAATATTTAATATTCTTTATATTATATAATATAGCTCTTAATATTATAGGTCTTAGTATTATATTATAAGATATATTAGAATATTATTAGGTTTATTTTTAATTTATATAATTATTATTCCTTTCTTATTAATTTCTATTAAGGTAATAAGGGTTAAAATTAGCTCCTTAGGGTTATTATTCTTTAAAGGCCTTTTTCTTATATCTTTTATATTATTATTTATTAATCTTAATTACTATAGTAATATACTTTATAAGGGTATTAAGGCGGTTTACTTTATAAATTTTATCCTTAATTATCTCTTTTAATCCTTAATAATAGATTTCTATAAATGGTTTATTTTCCCATTTAAGCTTTATAGTGATCTATTTAAACCTTACTAAATAAATAATATATAAGCCACTCTAGGTTAGTTTATAGATCTAGGCCATTATTTATTATTCTTTATTAATAAGTTTAAAGGTATTCTTAATAGCTATCTTAAAGTTATTCTAACTTAAGAAGATATTATTGGTTTCTTAATCTTATTTTTTAAGTTTATTTTTAAGATAGTCTTAGGTAATTAGCTCTATTTAAAAATTAGCTATTCTTTTTATATATTATGTGATATAAAAGGCCTTAGCCTTTATATTAATAAGCTTAATTAGAAACCACTTAAAGTATTCCTTTAAGTATATAAGAAATAGAATAATATTAATTAGGCTTCTATTAAACTTCTTAGGCTTAAATGGCTTAATACTTTCTCCTAGGTCTCTAGTAGGTATAATTAAGGTGGTAGGAGATGCCTATTCTTAGGCTATAATAAGTGCCTAAACCTATTATTAAAGCTAAATTATTTATTAATGCTATTATTAAATTATTATATAAAATTATAAGACTTTATCTAAGGGTTAGGTATTATTTAGGTTATATATTAGGGGTAGATTATTAGATCTAAAGCTAATATTTAAAGTGGCTTGATTTTATTAAGGGCTAGATATTATTAATAATAAAAGTAATATTATTTAAAAGATATATAATATTCTTTTAAATAAGAGCTATTAATATATAATATATAATAGATTTCTAAGGGATAAATTGGCTATATTAGGGTTTATATTAATAAAGAGAATAATATATAGGGTTTAAATAAAAATATTATATCTAATAATATATTAAATAAAGATACTTAATATAATTAAATTATAATTAATAATTAAGGTAAAGTAAAAAGGAAAATATTAATAAATATTATTTATATATTAAGGGTATTTCCTAGAATTATCCGGTCCTAGATATTGGTCTAAATATGAACCATTTAGACCTAATATTCGGTCCTATTAGTCCTCCTAGACCTATCTAGGACCAATGTCTAGTCCCGTTAGTCCTCCTAGGTAATTAAGTATTATCTTTTTTATTCTGCCTAGTCTTACCGCCTAGTTCTAATATAGGTCATAACAATTATAATATTAATTATCTCTTACCTATATATTAATTTATTATACTTATAGCCTAATTAATCCTTATAATTATCCCTACCCTTAAAATCTCAATTAATAACCTTTTAAATTTATAATTATATATCTACCTCTATTATAACAGCTAATACCATAGAAATTATAATATATTTTTATTAATATAATATTCCCTTAATCTTATAATTATTTTAATAAAGCTCCTATAATATATAATAATAAAAATAATTTAAGAAACATACCTATAAATCCTTCTTATAATTAATTAAACCCTAAAAGTATATATAATTAAAGAAAAATAAATCCCTTTTTATTATAATATTATAAGTATTTTATAAATACTTAGCCTTCTTAATATTATTAAATATTTAATAAATATAATAACCTATTTTATTAAATTCCTTTATTTTCTCTAAGATAATATTAAAATATTTAAAAGTAAGGGTATTATATCTCCCACTAGTATATAATATTATAATACCCTATAAAAATAGCTCACTCTTTTATAATAACTTATTATAATAATAATTATTATATTAAATAATATTAAATTCTTTATAATCCTATAAATTATTATTTAAATATTAGCCTAAGAGATAATAATAATAACCTTATATTTAAATTAATTTATATACCTTATACTTATTTAAGTTTAAATAATTATTATAAATATAATCCTTTATTAATTAATCTTTTTTTTTAATAATTATCTTTATAATAATAGGCTCCTTAACTTACTCACCTCACCCCGCCTCTTAAATATAATTAATAATATTAAATAAGGCCTTAAGATAAATAATATAAATAATACTTATAATATTAATGCCTATATTTAAAGCTATAATAATTATAATATAAGGAGTTTTATTATTAGCCTATACCTAAAAGCCCTACTTATATTAAGTAATAAACTATATATTACCATTATTATATTAAGTATAATAATAATAATAACTAAGCTATTAGGCAAATATCTTATATTTTATATAGCTAATATAATATATAACCCCCTTTTTACCTAATAATAAATATAAAAGCCAGGCATTTATTAATTTTTTTACCTTTATAATACCCTATTTATTATAAATATAAAGAATAAAATATTATATATTTAACTAATAGCTTGGAGCCTATATATAAAGCGGGGCCTAAAGTTATATAGCTTCTTTAAAGTTATATTAATAAAGTGATAATAAGGTCTTAGTAAGGAATATAAAGGGATATCTTAAGCTTTATAAAAGAATAAGGCTCTAAAGCTTTAGATAATAGATTTTAGTAATAATAAATAATAAATAATACTTATTAATAACCACTTAATTTAGCCTTCCCCTAATACTTAAATCAATAGCCTATTAAAGAAAGTTATTAATAATAACCACCTTAGCTAAGACTAATATAACCCTAGGCTAAAATTTATATACCTTAGGCTAAGACTTATAATCTAAACTGGCTTTAATATAATAAGTAATTAACTACCTTTTTAACTTAGCAAACGGAGCTATAATAATAATTATACCTATATTTACTAATATAACTAGGACTATAAAAACCAAGCTCTTCCTATTACCTATTAATAATATAATAATTAATAGGCTTTACTTTACTATAGCTAGCCTAATGGCCTCTTCTTATTAGAATAATTAAAATTAAATAGTATTATTATATAAAATAACTTAAAGCGCCTATAAGATTATATTATCCTTCTTTTTATCCTTTATTACTATTATATCTACCCTTAGCTTTTCAAATAAGGTAATTTTAGCTTATTTTTAAAGAGGGTAGCACTTCTCCTTTTTATTAGGCCTAATTATATCCTTCCACTTTAAGAATAAGATTAATAATAATAACTTTAAGACTAATAGCTATTATATATTATAGCTAAGGAATTTATATTAATAATAATTTATTTATCTAAATATCTTTAAAAACTTAATTATTAATTACTTTAATATATTAATTATAATATTATAATTAGTGGCTATTTAGCTAATATAATAAATAATTAAATTATCTAATGCCTTATATCACTTTAATTTATTATTATTATCGCCGCTATTATTAAAGTTTACTTAAGTGGCCCCCTAATTATAAGTATATTTCTTATTAATAATAATAGTAATATAATATTAATCTTAAAATATAATCCTATGGCTAATATAATAAAAGGTTTATTTCCCTATAGCCCTAAATATATAACTACTTTTCTATAGCCCTATCTTATTATATTAAATAAAATTACTTAATGGCGCCATTTTATTATATAACTTCTATTTATTTACCTCCTAATAATCTATTAATAATTAAATATAAACTATATATATTATAAATAATTATTTAATTCTCTTTAATAAAAAATAAGAGATTACCTTTAATAAATTAAAATAGGCCAGGGACTTATAATATTAAATAATAAATATAATATTATTATTAATAATAAAGATATTATAATTCCTATTAATATTATTAATTAATTATAAGCTTATAATTTTCTCTTTATAGTTAGGCTACCCCCTAATAATATAAAAAAAAAGTAATAAAAACTCCTTAAATTTTTTCATTAACTTTAAATATTTTCTAATATTTACCTACTTCTATCCACCTACTTAATCTAAGAACTTAGCCTTTTATAAGCCTATAATAAGGTCCTTAAATATCTTAATCTCCTTATTGGCAAGGCTATTATTATAAATAAAAAATTAACCTTATTTTATTTAAATAAGGTTATTCTTAATATTAATTAAGGGAATAATAAAGCGCTTATTATTACCCTCTTTAAATATTAATTAACCTTATAATAAGTCCTTAGTATTATTTATTATTCTAGCCATTATATAATAAATATTCTCTATTAAAATTAACTTACCTATAAAATATATTATCTTATTATATTTATTTTAAAATATTATTAATTAGCTATTTATCTTTTATATAATCTTCCTCTTATATAATAATAGGCTAAGTATATAGCCTATAAGAGAATATATCGCCTTATAAAACTAAATATCTTAAACCCAAATAAATTATTATATAAGGTCCACTATCTTAGCCCACTCTTAGGTAAATATAGCCTACTCTCTTAATAATACCCGCCCTATAAAAATAAGACCTATAAATATATAGGTAAAGAGATAGGTAAATTAAAGCTACCTTATTTTATTATTAATGCCTAATATATTAATAAAGTGCTATAATAGGCTTATAAAGGGGTCTTTCTTAAGCCATTATATTTAAAAGTTTATTAAAATCTATAATATTTATCTTTATAGCCCCTCGCTTAATTAGTTCTTATTTTATAAATATACCTAAAGTTACTTAAAATTAGCCCTTTATATATATATAAAATAAAAGCTATATTTAATAAAAAATATATTCTCCTTTAATAATAATATATTAAGGTAATAATATAAGAACCGCTTTATATATATTAAATAATAATTTATATTAATCTTTTTTTATAATAGCCTAAATAACTAGCTATATATATTATAAGGGTAGGGGCTAGCTAATAATAAGTATATTATTAAGGGTATATTCTTTAACCTATTAATATAATAATTAAAAAAGAATTAATCTAAAGCTATGGCTATTTATTATAGCTTATTATTATTATAGCTAGGTATTCTATTATAGGCTTAAATATCTATTAGATTCCTCTTAATAAAGTGGGCTAATTAACTAATCCTCTTTAGCTAGTTTATTATCTTATATCTTAGGATCCCTTTTTTTATAATCTTTTATATTTTCTTTTACTTTTCCTATTATAATAATTACCCTTAAATAATATTAGTAATTATTATCTAACCTTCTAAGTCTATTTATTACCTATTAGCTATTATTACTCTCCTCCACCTATTTATTAATATTTAAGGATCTCCTATTATTAAAATAATATTATTATTACTATTAATAAATATATTTATATAAAAATAATAAATCACCTTCTTTAATCTTATAAAAAAGGTCTATAAATAAATATTAATCTAAAGGTCCGCCTATACTTTAGCCCCCTTTATATTATATTTATTATTAAAGTGGACCTATAAGTATTTCTAACTTAATATAAGGTACTTATAGCCTAATTAAATATAGGCAAAGCCCCAGTAAATAATAAGACCCTTAATAGCTTAGATTAGGTTTAATATATTATATTAGATAAGCTACTTTAATGCCAGCCCTTATAGCTATAAACCTCTATAGCAATAGATAATATTATTATAGGCCTGGTAATAGATATCTAAGTAATGGTCCCTTAAGTGACCCTTAAGGTTATAGATTATATAGCTATAAAAAATATAAATTAATAACTAATATTTATTATTATATATAAGCCACTTTTCTCTTAATTTAATACCTTTTATATAATAATAATTAATAAACTCTCTTATATTTTTCTATTACTTTAGCCTATTGCCATTAGGTAAATATATTAAATATACTTAGGTTATAGCTATAATCTATTAGATTTATTCCTTTAATTTCTCCTCTTAAAATATATATATTATTTTTTCTTTCCCTTTTTTATTAATAATCTCTTAAGTAATTACCTATTAGAAAACTAATTAATCCTCCTTAATTATATTACTAATTTATATAAATATATAATTATAAATATATATATAAATAAATTAATAATATTACTTATTCCCCTAATTAATTATAAAAAAAAAAAAAAAAATATTAGCCTTAGGGATATATATATTTTAACTATCCCTCCCTCCCTTCTTTCTTTATTTTTTTTCTCTTTTATTTTAAGAGTTTCCCTATTCCCTTATTTTTATTAGTTATAATATAAAATAATAATTTAAGATTAGTAATTTAATCCCCTTATTTCTATCCTAAACCCACCCCCACCTACCCCCTTATAATATTATTAGTCTATGCCGGTAAACTTAGATAGTACTTTAGCCTAAACTACCATAGGCCTCTTAATTAGGGCTAAAGAACTATTAAGCTCCAAATTAAATAACTAAGTAAAGATCTATAAGGCTATATTATATAGGAAGTGTTTCTATTATATTATAATAAAGCCCTAGTAAAGGTATTTTCTAATATATAGCTGGGTTAATGCTTAGTAACATAGGCGACTATAAATTACCATAGCGAGTGTTAAACCCGAATTTCATATATTGTCCTATTCAACTCTATCTAACTAATTCTTCCCCTCTTTTAGGATGATGCCTTACGCTATTCCTAACTGAGATATGCTCTATCACGTAACCATCCCTCTACTGGTTTCGAGGCTCGTTTATGTTAAACGCATTGCAGACTGCCCTGCACACTCTCGTGTGTACATGACCGCTACGGTTCAACACATATGACCATATGCCTAGGATATAACATAAGCCCACTTACCCTCGAGCAGGCCAGTGAGTTGTTAGAGATATAGCGCTTGATTGAAGGCAATGGTTTCTCTCTCTTACCTGCATTCAGGAGTGACTCCGCAACTCGACTTGACTGATCGTGTATTGCAATATCCTCGCTACTGAGGATTGAGGACTCGCAGCACAACCCAGAGCCAGAAGCTACCCCAAGGGCCAAATCGCCATCAAAGCGCCAGAGGGTCGATTGAACAAGACTCTTGTCGGATACTGTGAGCCGGTGGCGATTTCGAGGTTGCTGGGGACCTGGGTGCAGGCTGTGTTTCGACCATGGGTGATGAATGCCCTCGCCCCGACCAGCGAGTCATTTGTCATTTTAGGAGAGACCACATCACGTCACGGCCAGGATGAAGATACCATTGTGTGGACTCAACCCGGTGGGTTTCCTGGCTGAACAGTATAAAAGAGCAACGTGAATGGAATGAGTAATTGCTGAACGTTGCCGCTTCCGCATCCACGGCTATATACTCGGCGTAATCTATTGATCTCGCGACTTATATGCCCATTTACGATGAAACAACTTCAAGCACAACTGGAAAAGACGCCTATCCGCCCATCCAGCCTACCATGATAAGTCCTTCTAGCTATTCAAACACTTCATCTAGCATACATTTTGAAGCGCAAAGCGCTCCGTTGTGCTGGGTCAGGTCCTGACGTTGGCATCCAATTCTGCCATCTGCGATGATGCAGCCAATCTCGACTTGGGTGAATGAGATCCGGATCTGAACAAAACGGATGATGTTGCAGCTAGACATGAGCAGCAAGACAACACTGGACCGCCCTAAATGCAGAAACTCTGGCCTAACTCCTAAAGTCGCGAAAACCGTAGCACAAGCTGTAATGAGGGACACACTGTAGGAGTTGTATTCCGTATCTAATAAGCGAACGAACTGTTCTCCAGATGGGATTTGTGACTGCTATCAGAATCACGACGACTCAAATAAAGGACAACTGGTGGTTGCGGGAAGCCGTATTGATAGGGGGGACAAGAAAGATGATAGTATAACTCAAGGAGAAATACAATCCCGCCTTGCAGGCTCAGCACCCAAAGGAGTCAACGTATCCTGGATAGCAGTTGGCTAAGTTCGGGGAACATTGAAGCGCGATCGTCACCCCCTGGACACCCGTCGCATGGCCCGCAAACGAGTTAAACGCAGACGTTGTTATCGCACCTGACAAGGCCCGAGGCTACAGCATTGGCATCCGCGAGGCAGTCGACATCCACCATACAATCGACGTGGACCTGTGGAGGTCTGGCGCAGACACGGTCGACACACTGGGTGAGGCCCAAGGCGACAGCGTCGGCGTCAACCAAGTAGTCGCTATCCACGGAACATGCAATCGGGCCCTGGGAGATCCTGATACAGATCGCGTTGACGCATTGGCACACGTTTTGGCCCCCCGAGAAGCATAGTGACAGGTCAGCCAGGCAGTCGTCTTCCACTGAGCAGGGCACGATGGGATCGACAGGGCTGGTAGTTGTGGTGGTGCTCGAGGTGGCGGTCACTGAACCGGTGGATCCGCTGGCCGTGGTTACAAGCGAGGCTACATCCGTAGAGCTGATCGAGACGGAGTCTGTGGCCGAGATGGAAGCGCCGGTCGAGGATATCTCCTGGGCAGTGGTGCTTGGAAGAACAGAGTCGGTGCTGTCATGGATGGAAGAGGCAGTCGAGCCCGAGTTAGGGAGGGAAGAGGAACCGGTCGAAATCGACACAGTCAGCCTGTTACAGAGCCCGGCATTGACGGTAGTGGCGACAAAGGCCAGGGCGGCCACGAATGCATGATAAACGAGCGGCAGGGTAGCAGATGCAATAAACAAATAACGAGCGAGGAGGGAGGGAGTGGAAAGAATTCTCATCGAAGCCGGGAGCGAGATAGAGTCTGTCCTTATATATGCCGCTGATTTTTTGAATTACTTTTTCTACTAACACTCAATGAAAGAAGACTATTGAGGAGCTATTGATGATCTGCGGGGGGACGTCCTGTCTTTGCCACAAAGAGCTAGACCGAACCTGGAGACTGACCTAGAGACCGGCGAGGCTGGGTCAAAGGGAGCAATTGAGAGGGTGGAAGGAGAATAGCCTCAAGTTAACGACAGAGACGATAGAACCCGATCACAAGCGTGGCCTCGATCGACCTGCTTTGTGACACGGATTTAATGCATCTTGTCCATCAAAGAACTCGTAGATCACAAGGCGCGCGAGTTGGATCCTTTCTTCATTCGGTTGTTGGTCAGCAGGGGCTGCGGTTCTGCATGGCCTGACCGCCTGGTTTTGGAACGGGTCGTAAGCGTGAGAGAGGAGGGAAAAGTTGATGCGAGACACTTGTCTCTCTCGTCCACCATAACTACTATTATAGATCAAAGTACAATAACTTGATCTCGTAACCTGCCAACTTACTCTTCGATATCACAACATGGGCAGGCGCCGCAAGCGCAAGCAGGCCAAGTCCGGCGACCACAACCCCCAGGCCAAGCCCGGCAAGAATGCCATCTGCACACTCCCCGACGAACTCCTCACGTCCATCTTCGAACTGGCCCGCTATCAGGACCCTCACGACCTCTACTGCACCGACCTCATGACCGTCAAACTCACCGCTGTCTGTAGCCAGTTTCGCCGCCTAGCCGCCTCCGTGGTCTATAAATATGTCATTTTCGGCTCTTCTAACATTCATCGAAACAGGGAAATACGAGAGAGAGAGGAACTTCTTCACCGGACCTTTTCAGAGAATCCACAACTTCGACTGCTCGTGAGGGAGGCCGTCTTCATCGACTTTCATCGCTGGGACGGCGATCGATCACACTGCACAGATTATCTGTCCTGGTTCTCTGAAGCCAGAGACCTCTGGCTGGAAATGGATGATGGGGCCCACGAGATTGATATTCTCTCCACCATCCGAGATAGGATGCCGAAGCTAGAGCGGCTGGGCCTCCAAGGCCTGCTATGGGAGCCCGGCCTAGGGAATGAGCTAGCTCGGTTCCCTAGTCTCCAGTCGCTGAGATTGCAAAACATGAGGGCACAGGCCACTGGGCTCTGGAGGCTTCCCGAGGTGAGCAGTCGCTGCCGATCCGGCTATTTGCTATTCATGGCTTACCCTCTTTCCAGACAGAGCGTGTAAGGGGCAACTTGAGCAAGCTAGAACTCAGCCCCGCGGGCACGAACATACCAGGGTGCGTACTAGATCTCATCGGTTGCACATCGAAACTAGAGAGCCTCGAATTCTGTGGCTTCGGCCCACGGGCAGACCCCCACAGCAACTACTGTCTGGTCACTATAATATCGTTTCTTGTCCCTCACGAGTCCCATCTCAGGACACTCGACATCACAAGCATTCGGCTAGGCAGCCTCGAGGGATTGGATCTCTCTGGGTTCAAATGCCTGGAAAAACTAAGACTCGACATTACTGCCACAGGGACCGACACAGATTACCTCGCTGGGCTGCTCCTCGCGCCGCGTCTCCAGGAGATCTGCTGGAGTTGTGAGCGTACCGACGATGTCATCTTGGACTTTGGAAAACCGGAGGCGACTTGGTTGCGGCGTCTCGCGACCATGGCCATTGAAATGAAAGCAGCCCTGCGGAAGATCTTCGTCGAATTCGATCCACCTGCCGAGGATTGGGATTTTTTCCCCCCCTCGGACTTGAACCTCTCAGCAAACGAGCGGTCCGAGTACGTGTTTCCTTGGGACTACCTTGAAGCCATCGCCAGGGATATCAAGCCTCATGGCATTACCCTGGAATATCCTCCCACGTCTTGGACCATGACGCTGGTGCGTGAGATCTGGGAAGACTGCTATCCTCTGGATCCTTATGGGTTGGGAAGCGGGTCGGAGGAAGAGGAGTGAGAGGAAGGGTTAAGGATATAGCGACCTCAAACACCGATGAAGCCAGCGAAGACGGCAATCCGTCAGACGTCGTCTCTGAGCGACCTATGGCCTCTTCACTACTCGATCTAACAGCACATCTTTCCCTCCACAATTAGGAAGCTTCACTGCAGAATCATCTCCATTGTCGTGACTCCGTAGCAGGGCAGGAGACCCTGAGCGATCTATCAGATTCTTCCATTCTTCCGATCAACGAGATAGAGCGCGGGCCACGGCAAGAGGGGAGCATTCAAGGATGCCCGAGCGCCAAAAGCCCTCTATGATTGACGCGGCAGATGCCTGTCGACGCCGACCTCGAATCTCGCGGCCTGGAACTCGTACCATCTTGAGGCGAGGACCGATACTCGTTATATTGATATCGTTGCACTGTTTTGAACCACATCTGTGAGTCCCCTCCCATATGCTCCAAACGCCCTCTGCTGTACCGGACCAACTGACTTTGTCTTTGTTTACTCTGGGGTGGGCTTGGGTGCAGCTGCGAGGCTCAGGCGTGGTTATTCGCCGAACAAGCCACACGTATGATCATATTTCTGCATATGCTCTTTTGTATCCCAGCCTGCTATATCCTTAGTCTCTTCTGTCCCTTGGCATGAGGCAGTTGGGCCGGTTCCGTCATGCTTTTAATTACGCCGCCGCTCGGTCCGATGGCATGACTTGCTTATAAAAGAACTAGAAGATACTTCATCGTGTCGGTTTTGTATCCTTGGGCCTCTGGTTGCCGAAACCGACAGTCAGAAGCTAGCCTCATCTAACCCTGGCAAGGTCCCGTGCCTGCTGGTACTTGTTGGACTAACAAGACAGAGGAAGTGATGATGCTCCTGGATGGAAGCAAGATTGTCAAGGTCAAATCATTGTTACACCATGTTCGGTCAACTGTCATGTGCCTTTTCCTAGACCATACAAGTAAGAAGCAGTGAAGGCTTTTGAGCGGATCCGCAAGGAGTAATGTTTCTTGACTCACTAGTCTATTTAAGAGACACTTTCTTTAGGAGAAAGAGTGTGAATGAATGAATAATAGTAGGTTTGATCCAAAGTCCTCGTTGTGAACCCAAGACAATGTCATCCAATGAATCGGAACGTGGTCCTCCCAACCTCCACCCCCCCCAACCACCCGAGACTCAGTCTCGTTCAGAATAGCCAAGAAACACATTTCTTATAAAATGAGTTCCTTAGAGTCTTGCCTTGAGCCTCTTTGATAGCGGCTTGCTGGGCGAGGAACTCCTGTTCGGCTCTGTCGATGAAATCTTTGCCAGTATAGAAATCAGCCTCCTCGGGTCTATGACCTCTTGTCTTCTTGATAAGCTTATGGCCAAAGATGAGGATAAGATGGGTTGGAATTCCAATATATCTAGTAATGAATGTCTTGTACTTCTCGTCGCCAAAATCCATCCAACAAAAACATCATAGTTCTTAGTGAGTGTAACCAGCATACATATGAACAAAGCCCTGTATGAGCCCTAGATGCCAAATGGGGCGATATATGGAAGGGCCTTATCTGCAAGGTTCTGGGCTCTTTGGGCGCGATACTAGAAGATATGCGTAACCAGGATCGAAATCCACGTCATTAAGCCAAAGATTGTGGTCATATTGACAAAATAACCAAAGACCTTCTTTGAGTTATCTCCCATGTTTATAAATGCAAGTAGACAGAAGAGTGATGAGAAACCAAGTGCGTAATAAGGAACACCTCGCTTGTCGGTGCGTTTGAAGATTGCCGGGGCCTGTCCGTCAGAGGCTAGACTATAAAGGGTTCGACTTGCGATATAGAGGTTAGAGTTGGAGGCAGAGAAGACGAAGACCAATATAGACGCGTTGATGATATGAGGGATGATCTTGACTCGTGTAATTTCAGCGGCAATAATGAATGGCGATGCCGAAGCACTAGTCTTCTGGTTGTTTGTAAAAGCCAGCTTTTCAGAGTTGTATGGAATAATCATTCTAATTAGCAAGACGCTAATATAATAGAAGAAGAGGATTCGATAGAAGGTTAACTTGATAGCGCGTGGAATGGTCTTGCGTGGGTTCTGAGCCTTGGTAATAGTTATACCAATGAGCTTAGTTCCGAGATAGGCGAAGGTTACATTAATTATGTAAGACTAGAAGCCGAGGAATTGGCCACCGGGACTATCCTTAAGATACGGCTTAAAAGCGCTGGGCCGGCTGTTAGCTTAGAAGAGGCAATTGCAAACCGAGAGAAATGACGATAAGGTGATGGAAAATTATTGAAGGGAACTCACCCTGGGTTATTCTAATATCGAAACCCCTTGCGGTTGTGGTCTGGGCCTCCTCTAAGAGCCAGGATAAGGGAGAAGATTATAATGCTAATGATAATGAGAATCTTGAAAGAGGATAATTAAAACTTAAACTCTCTAAAGAAGCGTATCCTAAAGTAATTGATAGAGTAAATGAGAATGAGAAAGATAGTTATAAAAACGCCTGGGTTTATATAGTTTTGATCGATCCAGAATTATATTACTAGGGCAGCCGCGGTCAGCTGATTTGGGGTAATAAGGATATATTTAAACTAGTAGCTGCCGTAATAAGTCGTTAGTGAAGGTATTTCTACCGACCATTTGAAAACCTAAGGTTATTTAGACTAAGCTCAACTGTAACTTACCACCATCCGAGGGCGAAGCCAAGCGAAGGGTCATAGAAGCGTGAAGCGTAGCCAGTGAAGCCGGCGGAAATAGGGAGCCAAGAAGCCATCTCGCCCAAGGCAGCCATGATAAGGAAAACAACGCAGCCGATGATAGTGAATGCTATAAAGACAGAACCAGGACCTGACTGAGCGAGAGCTTTTCCGGTGCCGATGATGAGACCAGTTCCCATGGCGCCACTGATAGCAATTATGGTTATGTGTCGGGCCTTCAGGCCTCGCTGCAGAGAGGTTTCGGGGCTTGTCTCCAGACCCCGGATATGTTGTGCCTCTTGACCATCCTGAACAGAAGTTTCGGGGTGATGCTTAGCTCCGTCGTAGTCGAGGCCTGACTTTTCGACATCTCCGGACGACAAAGGTCGTCCCGCAACGTTGTCACCCATGGCCCTGGATGACGGGTTGATAGATGGTAGAAGTGTGGTGATGGACAAGAATGTAATGATTGCTGCAGAGAGTTGTGAGATGAAATATTTCAACACAGGATGTAACAGTCGAGCGAGTGTGGCTTAAATAGTTAACCGTCGAGTCCAAGGCGGAGGATAAGGGGTCTCCTCAAGTCCGGGTTCGTACAAGCCGAGACCCCAGGATTACATGCCTCCCCGCATTCTAGTTGATTGCCAGTGACAATCCCCGCATTCAAATTTGTTTCTCTAGCCAAGATGAGCTAGATATGGCAAAGCCATGGGGCCACCTGCTATCTGCTGGCCGGAGAGAGGCTGTGTGGTGGTCAGGGTTTCTACATCGTTTGCGGGGGGGGGGG